>CAUYON010004440.1:0-39901 GCA_963573935.1 Arctocebus calabarensis | reverse complement strand
CTCCAGCCACATACACCAAAGCTGGTGGGTTCGAGCCTGGCCTGGGCCTGCTAAACAACGACAACTGCAGCCAGAAAATAGCCAGACGTTGTGGTGGGCACCTGTAGTCCCAGCTACTCAGGAGCCTGGGGCAAGACAATGGCCTAAGCCCAAGAGTTTGAGGTTGCTGTGAGCTGTGATGCCATGGCACTCTAAAAAAACCTAATGGAGGTGAAGGGGATATGATCTGGAAAGAGGTGAGCGGAGATGGGGAACGACACTTGCCAGCATGGTGGGGTTTACAAAATGTTCACAATCAACCTCGAATGTTGATTCGAGGTTGATTGCCTTGAATCAACCCTGTGACGTAGGCATTATCTTCAGTCTTGTGATTAAAAACTGAAAATTTCCAGAGCTGGGATGAGAACCAAGATTGTAAGAGCATCAGAGCTCAAACAGAAGCTGTTCCTACGATTCAGGTTATGTAACTTCTATGCACACAACACTCAGCCACTTTTGCTGGATCGCCATCTGGATATTTTGATGTGTGAAACACTTGGTAATATGCTCACTCTGATTTGCAAATGGCAGGGACTAGGAACTGACACACCAGGGGTAGCTGAGAGTGTTACAGAGCTAAGGTCTCCTGCTGCAAGACCTTGTTTTTCTCAGATTCCCCATGGATGATACTTCTAAGATTCTCCCCCAAGGACTTGATTTATTTCACAAGTATTGCAAATGTGTGATTCATCTTATACATCATAAATTCTGCTGTAGGTGTCTAAGAAGCAAACCCAACTCCAACTTTGAAGAATTTCTCAAGTTTCCCTCATACCAGACTTTAAAATGGTGAGGTTCCATTGGCTCAGTGAATTTCTGCCACTGCTACTTAAATTATATTAACCTTTTAACATTTTTCTTTGCTAAACACTGTAGATCACAGCATCTAATTTTAAATGAAGCTATCAAAATACTTAAATATATTTCTGAGATCTTTATAGGAAGCACCTTGGGTATCTTCTCCTGTAGAGATGGGCACTGTCTACTGTGAAGCTGCTGCACAAGAAGAACCAGACAGATGTCAGGCTTTTCCTACTTGGATTCGGGTCCAGGTGTTTGTAGCTTTGGAAGAAAAAAATGAATAATCGAAAGGAACGCTCTGTTCACATAGTAACTTTTATTTGACAATAACATAGAAACTTCTATTATCAGCGCTTATGATATTCTCTTGGTAGCAAGTGAAGTTTTTATATCATTGACCACAATATCCAATGGTCTCAGAGTCCTGGGTCAAGGTCTTCCCCCCCCTTTTGTCCCCTGCTATCTTCTTCCTAATACTTTATTTCTATTTCATTGAGACTTCCTCTGTTTGGAAGAAACAGAACCTAAAATGTGTGCCTTCAGGTTTAAAATGTGTGCACCTTAAACCTGAAGTTTATCTTTTCTTGCTGTCAGATAATATATTTACACCTTTATTTGTAGTGCCTTCAGCTTATCCAGCATTTCAAGTCTTTTTTTTAGATCAGATGCAACATTCTGTGCCTGACCATCCCTCAACCTTTTCCCCTTACTTCCTCCTCTTCCCTTTCATTACTGATGACTTTATTTATATAATATAGAGGTTTTCAAATTTGCATTGTAAATATCCAAAATAAAGAGGCCAAAGACTGTTGATGTGGATGGGACTGGGTCGTTTGTCAGCAGCCAGGGCCACTGCTCAGCCTGGCACTTTCTGTGTCTTACACTCACTGCCACCTGCTGGTTCTTGCTCCTGCTGCCTGGCTATTTTCTGTTCATCTTTCAGGTCTGAGCTGAACTGCATTTCATCAATATGATCATTTCTAATACCAAGACTTAACTTTGACCCCTGTGATTATCTCTCCTAGTAACCTGCTTTTTCATAGTGACATCCCTTGTAGTGACATGCCTGTCTCGGTTACCTGTGTCTCTCACACTAGGTTGTAAATTCTAGAGAGCAGGGACCCCATCTACTTGACTCACCATTGCAAACCTGTTGTCTTGTTTAGTGTCTGGGATCCAAGAAATGTGTATTGAATGAATTATTTACTAATTTTAAACTGAGACTTAGAGGATTAAAGGGACTTAACTTGGCAAAGGCCATTTTGTCACAGCAGTTTGGGGAATTGGCCTCTGCTCCCAGGATATATGCAGACTGGTCAAAGCCACTTTCATAATTTCATACTCCTTGTCACATATGGGATGCCTCTGATGACAGTTATATGTTCAGCAGTAGCGACCCCATGAACGAAACTGGCCCAGTCACATTGAGGGGAAGGAGGCGTGAGCCCCCTTGCCCGACGAGCCTGAGCCTTGGATGCTGTTTATGAAGCCCGGCATTAGCAAATGCTGATGCCCATCCTGTCCCCGAGAAGGAAGGAGAAGAATGTTCCAGACAGAAGGAACTGGTAAGGAAGGGCCACATATTTGACAAACAGGAAGACTAGTATGGCTGAATTATTAACGTGGAAAAGAGTTACTAAGATGGTGATGAAAACTCAAGGCGGCCAGATCATACAGGGGCCTGCAGGTCATACGGAGTGAACGGTTAAGAACTCACTCTCTACAATCAAGCAAACCTGGGCTCAAATTCCAGCTCTGCTATTTCTAGCTTTGGCACCTTTGGAATTCCACTTTCTCTCTTCCCTAATCCTCAGTTTCTTCTCTTATAAAAAGTTGGCAATATAGTACCTTCTTCGTGGTGTTGTTGGGAAGATGAAAGGAAATATCACAAGGCACTTAGCACCATAGGCGTTCAATACATGAACCAAATTAACAAAATAAAAAACAATTATAGTTGCTGTTGTCCTTATTTGGGGGCAGAATTGATGTGAGATGATGATAGACGTTCTACAAGGTTAATTAAAGAGAAATCATGACCAGATTTCCATTTTACAAAGTTCCTTCAGGCTGCGGAGTGTATAATGCATCAGAGAGAGGTGTAGACACCGGGGTATCAGACAGCAGGGGTTGCTTATTTCAGGCAAAGACATTGAGGGCTTGGGCTAAGGTAGAGACAATGAAGATGGAGAAAAACAGATTAGAGTTACTGAGGAGGAAAGATTGGCAGGATTTGATAATTAAGTGAATGTAGGGGGTGAGGCAGAGGGAAGAGACAGAGATGACCCTTAAGTTTCAGGATTGATGCATTTATTAAGCCCAGAAACTGTAGGAGAACCAGGCTGGGAGGAGTAGGTAACTTCAGCTCTGGATGTGAGTTTGAGCTGTCCAGGGGAAGGCTGAGTCAGCAGTTGAATATCCCAGTCTTTGGACGACACGTCGGGTCTAGATATTTTATTTTGACTGTTGCCACCTACGTGATTCCTGGAGCCATGAGGATGGATAAAATGGAGAAGGGAAAAATGAGCAAGTCTGACCCTAGAGGAAATTTAAAGATTAAAGGCCAGTGAATCAGAAACAATACATTTAGTCATAAATAATTAGACCAACCCAGACTGGCTTGAACAGTAAAAGATTATGTGATGGAAAAGCCCAGTGGCAATGAAGGCTTTAGGGTTGATTAGATTCAGCAGTTAAACCATACCATAAAGTTCTCAATTTCTTCCCATTCTTACATGATGATAGCTTCCTTCTTAGGCTGATTCCTTTATGTAGTTGCAGGATGGCTGTCTACGACTTCCTTTTCCACACCAAGAAAGGAGAGTATGTCAGTTGTTCATATTTTTTCTGAAGAAGGAGGAGGCTTTTCTCTTGGGAGCCCGTAGTAAAGCCTTTCTTCTCAGTGGCTAGAAGTGGGTCATTCCCATCTTTGGACCAAATCTGATAAGCCTCAGAATGGGATTAGGCTGGAGCAGGTACAACCGCATGAACATTGAGGGTGAAGTCAGGTTCCCCATTCTTCATTGGCTGTGGCAGCAAAAATCAAGGCTAAGTATCTGGACAATATGGGTCTTTAATTAGCAAAGTAAAGTAGCTTGGATTTGGGGGAGGTAATCACAGAGCCCGCTAGAACTCAACAGTAAAGGAGACCCAGAGATGGTTTGGGAATTAAGAAGAAAATGGAGAGAATACGGTGTCATCTCTGTATTTCAGGATGGAGGCGTTGTCTGCTGGGATGAATACTCCTCAGAGACCAAGTAAGATGTGACGGGAAGGGGAACCTTAGCTGGTGAGCTCAGTAAGTGAGATTTCAGGGTCACTGTGGGAGCAAAGGGAGGTGGAGAAATCGAGGCAGAGTGTAGACATCCTCTTCAGAAGCTGGGGTAATAAAGGCACATGTGTAATTCAGGGAGCATTTTGTTTGCTTATTTATATGTTTATTTTGAAGATGATAGGAACTTTAGCATTTAACTTTTTTTTTTGAAAGATTCTCTCTCTGTTGCTCTTGGTAGAGTGTGGTAGGGTCATAGCTCACAGCAACCTCAAACTATTGGCCTCTAGAGACCGTCTTGCCTTGGCCTCCTGAGTAGCTGGGACTATAGGCACCTGCCACAATGCCTGGCTAAGTTTTCTGTTTTTAGTAGAGATGGGATCTCACTCTTGTTCAGGCTGATCTAGAACTCCTGAGGTCAAGGGATCCTGCTGCCTTGGCCCTCCAGAGTGCTAGGCTTATAGGTGTTAGCCACTACATCCACCGTATTTAAATTATTATTGAAACAATTTATTACAGATGGAGAGGCTTCGTGTAAGTGGGACAATACCAGCATCCCTTGATATTCTGGCTGACATTCCATCAGGACGGTAAGTGGCCCTTGGTCGTAGCAAAGATAGTGAAACACCCACGTGGGGCTTTCAGGTGGTGAGACAGGGGCTCCTGAGTGTGGTTGGGGGGGCTGGCTTTGGGTGGAAGGTGGTCTCCTGCACTGGGGTGAGGTGAGAAGGACAGCAGGAGCTTGGCCACGTGCAGACTCTCCTCTGGGGATTTGCGTGTCATCTAAACAAGGAGGCATCTGCTGTTGAGTGATGGGAAGGACAGTGACTTAGGTCTGAGGAGTACGGGGAGCTCCGTGACTGCCACTGCCGAGGAGCTGGGGCTGAGGTGGCCAGGAGATGGTGGAGGACCCCTGGGGCAGGGCTGCCCTCGCAGAAGTTGGAGACGTTGAATTCACAGAAGTGCTGCTTTCCTGGCGGTTCTGACGTCTTCAACAACGTTTAGCTGCTCATGTCCAGAAGTGGGGCAAATAGATTTGCTAAGGCCTAATGAAAGGGCGGAGAGGGGGGAGGACTTGGGGAGGAGCCAGGGAGAGGGTGGAAATGGACAGCTTGGAACCTAACTGATATTGAGAAGGTGAAAACAACAGGCGTGAAGAAGGAGAAGCAAACGGTCAGCGGGTGGAGGAGTCAAGGGGAGGGAGAGCCGCTGAGGAGGTGATGACTGGCAGGCAGGAGGATGGCAGGGAGAAAGCAGTTTCCAGGTCAGTGATGTCGGCAGTAGAGAAGTTTGGGCTGCTGGGGGTTTCTGTGAATGACTCTGCACAACTCAGAGGTCGGCTCAAGGGCAGGGGTGAAGGTTCATGGGAGAAGAGCCAAGTCAGGTGGTGAGACCTGGTGGCTAATGGGGCGTCTTTGGATGGCGAAGCCCTCTAAGACGCCAGCGGAAGATGGATAGAAGGCTCCAGATGCCTAGGACCAGGGCTGGCCCTGAGTAACACACAGGGACGGAAACAGCACTGAGTCCATAGTCCAGAGAGCTGGGTCCTAGCCCCGTCCTGGTCACTAACTATCTGCCTAACTTGGGCAAGTGGCCGAGGACCTCGGGTCTCAGTTTGGAACATGAAGGGGGCTGCTCAGCGCCAGAGGCTGCTAGTCCATGATGTCATCATATCCACCTGTCAGGGCTCAAGGGTCACGCTCTTCTTCTCTCCAGTTCCTGACAGATTGACAAGTAGCCGTGGGAATATGCAACTGAAATACCAGCCTAGAGACTGTAAAGCGAGACTGGAGAGTGGAGCTCGGCCACGGGTCCGACAGATCCTTCTTAGTCACGGGGCCTCGAATCGCATTTACCAACCCGGCCTCGGAAAACAGCTAGACAAGTGTCGGCCCCCACCTTGCAAGCGCCTTTCGGCAGCAGGCAAACAGGAGGGGATGCGGGCACAGGTGGCTGCAGGTGGAACATGTGTTTGGAGGGAGGAGGCCCCCCCACCGTGGGCAGTGGCTGCTGACCCCCCAACAGAGGGCAGTTTTCCCCCTTAGGGAGAATGAATAAAGGGAGGAAAGAAAGGCAAAAGGTTTTCCCCACTGCCAACAATTTGGTGGGAATATCTTTTATTTTCTGAGGCAGGAACTTGGAGAAAAGAAGAAAAGATTTTATCTTTTATGATATACAAACTAACAACCCCCCCCAAAGTTTTAAAGCATACTTATGCTGTTGTACATATGTGTGAGAGATACGCAGAGTTCACATGCAGGAAAAAGTTGCCCAAATGATGACAGAGTTCCAAAAACATTTTTCCATAGTTTTCCAAATGTTCCATTTGTAACTTGTATTCGAGTCAGAATTAGGAGGTTTCTAAGCAACATAACCAGAGACAGTAAACAGGCATTGAGGTATTTTAACATAAACTAAACTAAACAGATCCCCTGTCACCCTGGGGCTGCCCAGATCGGCGGGGGCGTGGATCCCATTTCTGGTGACGCACTTCAGTGCTGTTAACTATTGCATGGGCTGTGACAAACCCCAGCTGAAGTGTCACACTGCAGTGCGCAGCACTGGCTGTGTTCTGTCAAGCTGACATCTTGCTACTCTGGGTTCTGCAACGTTAGCAGGAGGTCCCAGAAAGCAGCTAGCAGGATGGACCATACATTCCAGAACAGTCGATGTTCTGGGGAAGCCGACAGGCCCTGCCTCGCTCATGGAAATAGACAGGGACTGTCGGGGCAGGGCATCAGGAGCACCTCATTCCCCTTCAAGGTGCTCCCCTATTGTGACAACTAGAGGTTCACCATCAGGGCTTAGGTGGAGGGAGTTAAAGGGATGTTAAATATCGTCGGAGTTTACGTTTGAATTTGTTGCCTTGGGACACGTTACGTATAAGCTGTTAAATGGATTAATAAATTGTGGTATATGTATACCATGGAATACTATGCAGCCTTAAAGAAAGATGGAGACTTTACCTCTTTCATGTTTACATGGATGGAGCTGGAACATATTCTTCTTAGCAAAGTATCTCAAGAATGGAAGAAAAAGTATCCATTGTACTCAGTCCTACTATGAAGCTAATTTATAGCTTTCATATGAAGGCTATAACCCAATTATAGCATAACAATATGGGGAAAGTGGCGAGGGAGGGGAGGGGAGAGGGCAGGATGAGTGGAGGGAGGGTAAATGGTGGGGCCATACCTATGGTACATCTTAGACAGGTTCAGACAAAACTTACTAAATGCAGAATACAAATGTCTTCATACAATAACTAAGAAAATGACATGACGGCTATGTCAAACAGTTTGATGAAAATGTTTCAGATTGTATATGAAACTAGCACATTGTACCCCTTGATTGCACTAATGTACTCAACTATGATTCAACAATAAAAGAAAATAATAATACATCTAGTTAATGAAATGGTATGAGATTATTAAAAATTATACCATAGGTAAATTTTACCATAGGTAAAATTTCAACTCTTTTTAGTTGAAAAATTAGTTGTTCATGTATATGTTTATGGGATACAAGGTGATGTTGCTTTTTTTGCCTGTGCTTTTGTATTATATCCAAAAAAACCACTGGACAGACCCATGCCATGGAGCTTTTCCTCTGTTTCTTTCTAGTAGTTTTACGGTTTCAGGTCTTAGATGTAAACCTTTGATCCAAATTGAGTTGATTTTGGGGGTAAAATGAGGGTTTAATTTTGCTTTTTGAATACTCATTGATGTCATGTAAATGGAAATTTAATATGTAAAATTAAACTGTACATAATATGTGCCATTTTAATATATGTGCTAAGTTTTCCCTATTTGACCATCTCTCATTAGGTGATGGCCCACCCTTCTCTGCTTTGTCCTGTGTTCTGAGAGGCTGACTCTTAAAGATTGCATTTTGGAAGCTTCTTTATCAGTAGCTTCTTTCCAATTGCTTTTGGTCAATTGGAGCCAACTGCATAAAATTGGAGGGCTAATGAAGAAAATGGTGGATCTGGTGATTGATTACTTGTTTTCTTCCCATTTTAGCACCAAACCTATGGCTTTCCATGATTATAGTTCTTGTTAATTAGCTGTATGTACTGTCCTACCTTTGCCTAAGGGATGATAATAGGCTTCCACTTTAGCTATTCTCTCTGTGCCTTACTAACCCTTGTTAAGTTCCTTAACCCTGCCCACACTTCTGAAAGCAGTACCTTCATTAGTTCTTTTATATGAACCATCTGGAGTAAATTCAATTGTATATATATTCTCTCTATATTAATATCTAGGACATATACATATTCAGGATTTTTTTTTTATTTCAGGTTAATGTGATTGTACAAATAATTAGGTTATAATGTTTGCATTTGTTGGAAGAGTCCCTTGCACCCAGAAGGTGTGCCATATGGGTATGTTCCCAATTAATAGGCACAAAGTATTTAGGATACTAAGAGGTTTTTTTCTTTTTTTCTGAATAGAGATATTTACGATTGGCTTTTATTTTCTTCTACTTGTTAGGTATTTTTACATTTTTATGTTAATACATTATAGTACATTTTAAAAAGAAGACAAGATAATTGTTTTTAAAGTGACTCTTGTATGAATTTGAGCTAACCTGCATCTTAGCAGTGTTTACAGCATGCTAACCCTTTGTATATTTCCAGCTGTTGCTAGAAAAACATTTTATCATTTGTTCTTTGTAACTCTGTGAAGCAAGTGGGTCACCATCATCATCCTGATTTTTCTTGTTAAGGAATGGAAGCTCAGAAAATTCCACAGCTCGTGTACCTGTCAGAGTTCTCCAGAGAAACAGAACCAATGAGATATATAGAGGTATACAGAAAGGAATCTATGATGAGGAATTGACTCAAGCCATTATGCAGCCTGAGAAGTCCCCAGACTTGCGCTCCCTAATTTGGAGACCCACGAAAGCCAATGGTGGAGCTCCTGAAAGCCTGAGAACCAGGAGAGCCAATGGTATAAGTCTCAGGGTGAGGCTGGAGCTCTAAGAAGCATGAGAATTATGAGAGTTAGATAGCTAATATTGAGGAAAGATGAATGGATTAGCTCAAGGAGAGAGAGCAAATTTGGGCCCTCAGTAATTGTATTGCATCTGCCCACCGTGATGAGGGCAATTTTCTTTGCTCAGTCAGCTTATTCAAATGCTAGTATCTTCCAGAAACACCCTCACAGACACATTCAGAAATAACATCTTACCAACTATATGGGCATCTCTTAGCTTAGTCAAGCTGACACATAAAATTCATCATTATAGCTAGTAATGAGAATTGGAAGCTCAATTTTTTAACTCGCGTTCAGTTCCTTTCTTTTTTTTTTTTTTTTTTTTTTGAGACAGAGCCTCAAGCTGTCGCCCTGGATAGAGTGCTATGGCATCATAGCTCACAGCAACCTCCAATTCCTGGGCTCAAGCAAGTCTCCTGCCTCCACCTCCCAAGTAGCTGGGAATACAGACGCCCGCCACAACGCCCGGCCCTTTTTTGGTTGCAGCCGTCATTGTTGTTTGGCGAGCCCGGGCTGGATTCGAACCCGCCAGCTCAGGTGTACGTGGCTGGCGCCTTAGCCCGTTGAGCTACAGGTGCCGAGCCTACGTTCAGTTCCTTTCTAAAGTGGAGATGTTGTGTAGGCATAAGTTGTAGGTTGTACCATTATCATAAAAGTTGATGATTCTTGAACTTTAATATATTACTTAGAAAATAATCATGTATATTTAAATTAGGGCATTTTGCCATCATAAAAATAAATATGCTCATTTGGGAAATGAAGATATAGTGAATACATTTTAAAAAGCCCATTTTTAATGACACTAACAATTAGAATGTGCTCTTTCTTATTTCTTTTGGTGTGTTTTCTTAATATCTAGCATTTATCTGATCAAGGGTACACTCACCAGACCACCACCATAAGATTGTTTAATTCTTTTTGTTTCTTACTTGTTTTAATTCCTTTTCTGACTCTCCTTTCCAATGTCCTGCTCTTACCTACACAGTATTTTATTGTATCATCATCACCTACTTTTGATTTTATTTTCCTCATCCATTCCTGATGTTTTATGGACCCATCAATTTTGTCAGTCTGTACATTAAAGGGACCTGAAACACAAAGCCCAATTGAGAACATTTTTAATAAATCAATGTCAATTCCACCACCCCACCAAAGAAAAAACTGCTCCACCCCAAATCTTACTTTTCCACTAGTATTGGGGCCCTTCTGACCAATTTTTAGGCTTTGCAATTCCAATCTTTATTTCATGTATCCAAACTTTAGGGTCCTTGTGAATGCAAAGTTCCCATTAAACTTAATGACATCTTTGGTATAAAATATACTGTGTTTGACATTTATGTGTGATGTGAGAGTAGTTTTGTGTTTGGAGTTTTATGTCAGTTGCTGAGATTGCCTTATATTTTTTGATTTTTGGATCATTTTGCTGCATTTCAATAGCCACTCTTGTGGCTCCACTTGAAAAATGTTCATTTTGCACTTTTTAAAGTAGTTGTAATTCTGCATGGTTGAGTGCACACTACTTTCAAAACTAGCACTTTTTGTTAGTAGCATTGCTTTTGTTTCCTTTTCTGGTTTCTTCAAAACTTCTTTCTATGCTACAAATAGTCCTTGCTTTTTGACTTTAAATAGGGCACGATTCTTTAAAACATTTCTTCTGAAATCTTATCTGTCCCCTTCAATTGAATTTGCACTTCAATATTCAAAACTCTTTCTGTCTGAGAAATAAACACTTTTAAGTTTTAACCCGTTTCTCGTAAGAGATACATTTTAGGTTAGAGAATATTCTTGTCTGAGTCCCTTGGATCATAAACCCCAAGGGCGTGTTGGATGACGTTGGTCTTCTATGATTTTGTGCCTGCATAAGATCCCTGTCAGCCCTCTGGGAACCATCCATAGTGATGGCATGTGGGATTTGACAATCTACTCATTTTAGACTACCTGCTTGTTTATGAATTAAGGGCAATTTAATTCTTCTTTCCATAGGAGAGCAAGTAGAGGGCAACCTAATAATTGGTTAATAGGATGCTCTTTTTATCTTGTGACAGGAGAAGGAAGACTTCTAAACGTAGGGGAAGGAGACAGACGCCAGCTATGGGAGGAAGCTAATAACTACTTATGGTACTTAAAAAAAAAAATTCAGGGGCGGTGCCTGTGGCTCAAAGGAGTAGGGTGCCAGCCCCTTATGCAGGAGGTGGTGGGTTCAAACCCAGCCCCCGCCAAAAACTGCAAGAAAAAAAAATAATAATTTGGCTTAATATGAGAGTACAGACAATAGGTTATTTTTTTTTGCATTTCTTAGGTAGACTCCAAGTTGTAGTTGTATCTGTCACCCTGAAGGTGTGCCATATATCCTTACATTGTGCCTGTCAGTTGAGAGCACACCCATCCCCCTCCGTCTTCTCTCCCCTCCCCCCACTTGAGTGTAATTGTGTTTTTCTCTCACATGGGTGTGTATTTGTTCATTTGTTTCATATTAGAATTGAGTACATCAGGTTGTTGCTTTTCCATTCTTGCGATACTTTACTAAGTAGAATGTTCTTCAACTCCAACCAGGTTAATACAAAAGGTCTCCATCTTTTTTTTTTTGTGGCTAAATAGTATTTCATGGCATACATACCACAGCTTATTAACCCATTCACATGTTGATGGGCACTTGGGTTGATCCCACATCTTGATGACTGTGAATTGAACTGCTATTACCCTTCTCTCCACATCCATGCCAGCATCTGCTGCTTTGGGTGTTTGTGATATAGGCTACTCTCATTGGAGTTAGGTGATATCTCAAGGTGACTACCAATAGTACTGTAAGAACAAAGTGTGTATCACTTTGTTGTAGCACTTAACACATCTGTGTTTTGGGTTTATCCAAATTGGAGAGCACAGTATTTATAAGTCCTGTGGCCCTTTCCACGGACTTTGCATACAGTGGTTTCGTTACGAGACAATGTGGAACAATAGTAAGAACATTGGTATTGGATTCAGAAGGTCTGCCCCTAGTGTGGACTTGTGAATTTGAGTAAATTTTAACTTTTCTGTTCTTTAGTGTTTTCATCTGTAAAATGGGAATAAACACTTTTGACTTGCCTACCTCAGATGAGATATTATCCTATGACAAGGGTGCTTTGAAAATTGTTAAATGCTACATAAATATGTAGAATCATTATTCCAGGGAGCATTGATGTCATAACTATCACTGTCACTAACACACTCACAATCTTCAAATCTTTTTCTCTAACCTCAGTCTATCTCTTGATCTCAGACATGTATTTCCAACTATCTGCTCAACATCCCTTTAAATGTAATCAAAGGCACATTCAATTTAATATATTTTAAATGATACTCATTGTCTTTCAAAACTTCTATTTCTCCAAAACTATGATCAATGGCACCACTATTTCCCTTGTCACTTAAAACAAAAAGAGTGTCCTCCACTCTCTTTCATTCTTATGTCTCATAAAAAGGTAAGATGCATTTGTCAGCCTTCATTACATTGTTTGATTGTGTCTGTTCTTCTCCATTATCATCTATGTCCTAGGTTAGGGCCCTGGTTATTATGAAAGAAACATACTGAATGCTTTTGAATGAATCTCTTAGACTTAGGCATTTGTTCTTGTTTTTCTTTTAAATATGTTTATAGAGAAAAAGCCAAGAATAAAGGTCAACACTTTCCAACCAGTATGTCAATTCATGCCTCTCAGGAAGTGGAGTAGTTACAGAAAGAAGTCAGTGTATGTTACAATTTCAGTGAGTAAACTGAATTTTCTACTCAATTTTCTACAACAAACATAGCATAGCAAGTGAAAATTCCTAAAACATATAGTAAGTAAATATGTGTGACCACAAACATATAAAACAAGCTTACATTAACTTTGAAATTAAAAGATTATATTTCAACAGAGAAAACTTTGTGGTTAGAAGGCAAAATATTCCGAAAAACCCTGTCTTCCTTTTCACTAACTGGTCTGAATCTCAATTTTATAATAACAATATATGAAGTTTTGTAGGCTGACTAATTCTCTTTATTTATCATGCTTTTAGGGAAATGGGGTTGCAAATATTTCTTGAATGTTTCCATACTTTTTATAACAAAGCCTGGATGTCTAGCCCAAGGCTTTGTAGTCTCAAGGGGCTCTTGTGCCAACAACTTTCCTTCCTCTTAGCAGTTCTTATAAAATGCCATTGTGGTATGTGTTTTGTGGTTTTGATTGCAATTTTAATCAACCCAAAGTTTGAGTGGGTTTACAATTTTGTATTGCAACATAGTCTTTTATCAGACTATTTAAATAGATTTTGTGTTGGTTTTCTTATCTTTAGTTCCACTCCTCTCCAATCCATTCTTGATATTGACACATATGAACTTTCTAAAATGCAAATACAATCCAGTCACATTCATGGTCCAAACACTACAAAACGCAAGTGAAAGACCTTAGTATGGTACACAAGTTCCTTTTAACCTGGCCTCTCTTGGGCCATGTTTATCAAGTCTCTTGTCCTCTGTTTCAGACATCTCCAGCCTTTTATGCTATTTACAGCTACCCAGGTATATCACATGGTTTTGTGTCTTTATACCTTTACCTGTAATTTCGTCTCTCAGTACTTCTCTTGCTCTTTCCAACCTGTTCCTTCCTTCTTTTCTTCCTCTCTCTCCCTCTTTCTTTGATATTTTAAATTCCTTTTCATTTTGAAATAAATTTAGACTTTAAAAAATTACAGAATAGTACAAAAAATTTCAGGGATATCTTCATCTGGAGTTTCTTGGCTTTCTTAGTGCTACTTCATTTTATTATATCACATCAGGTTTGCAAATAAAGTTCATCCAACATATTTCTTATCAAAGCATATGGGTAACACTGCCTTCCAAACATTTTAGGTAAATACATGTCTCAAGAGGAGTGAGTCTATTTTTTTGTGTGTGTTTATTAAAATCGAAGAGCTAGAGTTGTTTTTTTTTTTTTAATCTGGAAAGGCAAGAAAACCAAAGGAATCAGATATGAAATTGATTCCCTCTGCCTTTTCTGGGCTTCAGAAGTTGAAACTGCAGTGAACTGGGAGAAATGAAGTTACTCAACAATAAGAGTGAACAAAATTCAAAGCCATCGGCCACGGTCATCATCTCACTTGTCTTATATTCTGATTACCTAAAGAAAGAGGAAGGAAGAGTAGACTGCCATTTCTAGGAAGAACCAGGCTGTTATCAACCACAGGAAGTATCCTTTTATGCAAGACACATCTATTCCAGATTTTAAGTTTGGCTTCAGTTACTTCTTTCCTTCTTCTGCTCCTTCCTGCTCCCACTCTCTTGTAATCCTTGTTTTCTTTATCCATCTCCTCTAGACTCTGATCTCTTTAAGGAAAAGGGTCAAGAATTAGTTATTTTTCTTTGGTAGCACCTAGTTCACTGTTTGACGAAGAGTAGGAATTTAATGTGATGTCTGGACTTACTGACCCATTGATAGAGTAAATTAGTAAAATGTAGCAGAAATTAACAAAGGTGACCTTAAGGTTTGTAAAGTGTCTTTAGAAGGGAAATTTCAACAGTAAAAAACAGAAAAAAAAGAGAAGTTCTGTTATGGCAACTCTTGGTAAAGGCAGTATGCTCTATTTTTCCAAATATTCTTGGATTACATAATTAAACAACTTTTGAAGAACTAATGAAATATTTTTGAATTCTGCAAAGTTACATAGTATTAGCAGATGTAGCATTTAAGAGGCCACCTGCCCACCCTTCATGCATCCTGGGATATCCTCCCAAATGACTTCTGCCTGAGCTCTCCTAAGTTGCCTTGCTGAGCATTGGCTGTTGGTGGTTTATTCTTCAGTATCCCCCAAGGAGCTTGTTAAAAATACCAGTGTTCTTGCTCATAGTGACAAAAAGACAGACTTACATGGCGATTTCAATGTTTCTACATTTCAGGTTTGTGATTCTTTTAATCATTCTAAAATGATGAAAAAAAATGTCAGGATGGCTTATTGGAGTAAATTTCTATGGTTATTTTCTCTGATCAATAAAATAATATACTTTTCCAATTATATTCTTTTCAATGTCCTGCATTTTAACTTCTTAACTTTCTCAGTAAGAGTGAAGAGCAACTCAATTTGAATTAAGTTATTGTCTTTTTGATTAATATTATGTTGCTACTGGCATTTGATTTTGATTTTACTATGTATATATAAGGCCTATATGGTCTTTGGAGACAAGTAAGAATAAGAGAAAAACAAATAACTATAAGGCTTTTATTTTATTATATGAAAAATATACATGTCTCATCTTTTAAAAATCTCTGAAACTAGAATACATCTTTCTTTTTCTTTTCTTTCTTTCTCTTTTTGAGACGGAATGCCATAGTGTCAGCCTAGCTCACAGCGACCTCTGACCCCCGGTATCAAGTGATCCTCTTGGTTCAGCTGCCGGAAGCAGGGACTACCACCAGGCCTAACTAATTTTTACGTTTTTGGTAAAGATAGGGTCTCCCTCTTGCTGAGGCTGGTCTTGAACTCCTGAGTGCAAGAAATTCTCCCACCTCAGCCTCCCAGAGTGCTAGGATTACAGGTGTGAGCTGCTGCACCAGGCCTAGAATGCTTCTTTCAATTGATGGCAATTGATACCCCTTTTTTTAACTGCTAGAAACCCATTATACAGAGTATTGGCCATCTTTCCACAGTGAGTCAAAGAAGACCAGCTCTGCATAATTGCAGAACTATGTTAAGAAGATCCTAAGTACAAGTTTTTGTTTTGGATATTAACGATTTTAGAAAATGCTATATTACCACCTTTGTCATGAGTACTTTCCATGGCACATGTGTAAAAGGACTTGGGTATAAGTTACCTCTCAGTAAAAAAGGGATGGCGGTTGACTCTGAATTTCAAAGAAACTTTAAAAATACCTTAACCAATTTATTTCACTTACATTTTCCTTTTTATGTATGCAAAAAGGTAATTTGTGATAACAATTTATATTTAACCTGAAAGCACTTTTCCAATAAATATAATATACAAATTTTAAGTGATAAGTAAGTCTTAGGTGATAGTTTAATGAGCAGCATTTTTCCTTTTTCTCTGAGTGGTACCAGAATTATGGAGTTTCTTACCATTGATAGACCCTTGGATTCCATCAAGTGAGGTTATGACAATGCTGGTGCTTACTGCTCACTTATACTCTTTCAAGCATGTCAAATGTATTAACTCTAATTCTCACAAAATATGAGATAGCTGATATTGCTGTTCTTATTTTACAGAAAAGAAATAAAGTCACAGAGATGTGACTGACTTTGGCTACTTCCTAGATTTTTCACCCAAGATGTTCTTTTTTTTTAGACAGAGTCTTACTTTATTGCCCAGGACAGTGGCGTCACAGCTCACAGCAACCTCCAACTTCTGGGCTTAGGCGATTCCCTCCTGAGTAGCTGGGACTACAGGTGCCCGCCACAATGCCCGGCTAGTTTTTGTTGCAGTTTGGCTAGGGCTGGGTTTGAACCCGCCACTCTTGGTACATGGGGCTGGCGCCCTACCCACTGAGCCGTGGGTGCTGCCCCACCCAAGACATTCTTTTCACTGACACTCAGTTCCTCATGAAAACAGGCATCAAAAAGTTCATCCATAGGTCAATTGTGAGGGTAAAATTACCTGATGTATTTATAGTTGTGTAATGCCATTTAGCACATTTCAAGGTTTGAGTGTGACCACAGTTTCATAAGTTTTGCATTTCCTCTCCTTTACTAATGAAAGCACTAACACAGTGGTCTTGGCTGGTTGTCTGCATGGCTTCTATTATGTCTTTCCCCTGTAACAGAACTCTGATTTTGTTCAGATACCCAGCACCTCCTCCAAGTAGTCTGTGTGCCTCAGGAGGACCTACCTGATCATAACTCTAGCAGAGATCTTTGATTACTTAAGCTTTATGGTACTATTCTCCTTGCTAATGATGGGCGTAGGAACCCAGGACTAATCATGATATTTCCTTCCTTCCCCTAACAACAAGGAGGCATGGGTATTTCACCCAAAGGGGCATGAGGAAAAGTTTGTGGGTCCCTCTGGAAAAGCATATGGGTTCAGGAAAGTGCATATCTCTTATTTTGAAGCCCAGCACTGCAACAGCCATTTAACTTCCAGCTTAAGGATGAAGTTTGCATGTGGGGAGGGACAGAATTAAAAGAGCGGCGAAGCACAAAGTCCAGTGGAGCTATGAGAGTAAGTCAACCCTGAAATCTCCCCCAACTTTGGATTTCCAGTTATTAGGCCCAGTTCGGTTCCTTTTTATGTAGATAGCCTTGGGTTGAAATGTTTCTTATTTGTAGCTGAAAGCATCCTCATAGAACAAATAACTCCAATTACTTCACACTTATTTGTTCCAGGCCTGTCCTAAGCGCTTTGTATACTTGCTTACCATCTTTATTTTAAAGTAAGGAGAAGGAGCATAGACTAAGGTGTGAACTCAGAATTTCCTTTTCTTTTTGGTTCCTAGTCAGTGATGTTAACTACCATATTCTTCTTAACAGTAGAAAAAAATGGATTAAACTGTTGTTGGTGGTGATCTCTTTGTGTGAAAATTATCTGCCACTGCGGAAATAGTTTTCATCTGAATATTTAACCTGGTTTCACTATCTACTGTTTTCTTCCAAAGTCACTGTTTTTTCTTTTCTTTTCTTTCTTTCTTTTTTTTTTTTTTTTGTTGTTGTTGTTTGTTTTTTTAACTGCTGAGCCATCTGTTTCTTATTGCTGGTTAAAATGATTGTCTCATGGGTGACAGATACAAATTTCTCCTCGACTCAGACAGGTAATGAGTGATGTGATCAGGGCATAGGGGAAAATTCCCAAAGCATGGGAGCAGTGATGGACGTCAAGGGTCTGCTAGGTTGCCATAATAAAAGAGCACAGACTGGGTAGTTTAATTAATAGCAACGTATTCCTCACAGTTAGGGAGGCTGGAGACTCAGATCAAGGTTTTGGCAGGTTTGGTTTTTCTTGAGAGCTCTCCTGGGCTTGCAGATGGCCACCTTCTTACTGGGTCTGCACCTGACCTCTTCTCTGTATGCAAGCATCCTTGGCATTTCTTCCTTGTTTTATGAGGACAATAGTCAGATGGGATTAGGACTTTACCCCTCCTGGCTTCATGTAACCTTGATTATCTCTTTAAAGGCTCTAATTCCAAATGTAGTCATTGAATTTAAGGCTTCAACAACTGAATTTGGGGGGAACACAATTCAGGCTGTAATGATGGAGAATAGGGGGTCTTTGGTGATCTGGATAGCAAGTTCTCTGTCCTTCTATGGCACAGCTGTAACCACTTGGACCTCAATAATTTCTGCTACAAGGAAGGAGAGCCTAGCACTGTCAGGCCTGACTTCCCAATTCACATTTGATATACAATATTTTTAAATGAAATTGTCCAATTAAAAAAATTGGCACTTAATTAAAAAAAATATGTCTGTGGCCAGCTGCTTGTTTGTGAAATCTAGATTAAATAGGCAACAATTGAAGATTTACAATAAAGGCTGTTCCATTAGCATTGTCTGCTCATCTCATTCTCTCCCTTTCAGTATCTCACTGGAAATACTCATGGAGTATTTCACTTGAACTCAGGTAATAGTCCAGACCCAGCCAGTCAGCCCTGGGTCAGGGTCATTTAGTTGCCATTAGTTATCCCTCAAGTTCCTGAGATGAAGTAAGTCAAGTTTTGAGAAGTCAGCTGTATTTCAATAACTTATAAACTGTAATTGGTTCCACTAAGATAGAAACCTATAGCTGTATTTAAAGAATCAGTAGTCTCAGTCAGTTATTAAAGTAGGTCAATAGCTACTGACTACTCAAGGACTAATGCCATGTTTGCAGTGATCCATACCCAGCTTTAATTATAATTGGTGTAGGTCTTTAAACCACAGGGTACTGTCTAGATGAAGTATGTAATGACTCCATAATGATGAAAAGTAATGTGTACATACAGGGACAGTGAGAAAGAACCAAGTGATTAAAAGAAAGAAAAAAAAAATAGCTGATCACAGAAAATGCACTTTCAAAGAATTTTAAGGTTGAGAGGTATCTGTTTTTATTCTAGTTTAGTAGTCTTGGCTGAATTTTAGGGCTTCAGGATTTTCAGGTACTAGAAATTCAACCAGAGGGGTGGTTAGGGAGAATAATCTAGAAGATCCAACAAAAGGCAGTTGGCAGGTGCCCAGGTAAGGATGTTTTTCATAATGATATGAATTTGAAAATAACTGAATGTTATATAATAAGACCTACTGGAATAATTTACAGTTCAGGACTCTAAATTAATGAAGAAGATTGATGGGGAGAAGCATTAGTTTGGGAGGAACTGGGGTATAAGTTAAGTGCTCAGTTATTATTGGGGAATAGGAAGTTTGACTTGATTCCTAGACAAGAGTAGGATAAGAGCTCAGAGGAAGGATTTGTTCTTGCAGTTGGAAAACAAGGAACCTGAGCAGTTTTTAGGAAAAGCAGGGACAGAAACCAGATTATCAAAAAATTGTTGGATGCAAAAGGCAAATTATAACCTGTACCATAACCATGACCATGACAGAAAGGCACACACATTACTGGAGATGGAAATGAGCAGGTCCAGAGAGATATCTTTTCTCCATTGTGACAGAGTTATTCTCCCAAATATTTCATTTGTTTCTCCACACTTCTCAGATTCCTTACAATTAGATGGGGCTACATGATTTGTTTTGGTCATTGAAATGAGAGCAAAAAATGGCAAGTATCCCTCCCAGGCAGAGGCAGAGGGAGGCATGGGTACAGCTGCCCATTTCCCTAGGTCCTGGGTGTAGTGTGTTGCCCGGATCCACTCTTCAGGACTGAAGCTCCAATTCCTCCAGCTTCTGGGAGAATTATCAATTGACAGCTTTTAGCTGAGTTGCTCTTCAAGCATCGTCCACAGTGAGGAGAGCCATCTTACTTAAGGTCATACCCTTTCTTGGGGTGAAGATGATCCAATGACTGGTTGATGGAGTAATAAGGCTCTTGGTCTTAAGGTGACACAATTGTGAAGAAGCACTGTAGTACATAACTTCCTGTTGAGTTGGTCAAGATCTTTGATGTTACTACATCATAGTTCAGTAGTTCTTTGCCCAAACAATTTCCCTCTTTTCTTTGCAGATGTCAATTCTGAGTTCACTCTCCAATAACCTTCCTGTGCATAAATCTTTCTCTCAATCTATTTTCTAGATATCTTGACTTGAGATACCCTGTCTGCTCCTGCTGTTTATAGAGGTGAGTATTTGATATCAGTATCTATGATAATGCAAAGACTTTTGAGCTGGCCTGCTAGTGTAGCAGAGTGCTTTTGGACATGAAGTAGGCATGCTGCATGAATAAGAAGTGAGCCTTTATTTTATTTTTTTGCAGTTTTTGGCTGGGGCCAGGTTTGAACCCACCACCTCCAGTATATGGAGCTGGCGCCCTTTGAGCCACAGGTGCTGCCTGAAGTAGACCTTTATTGTAGTAAGCCACTGATATTTAGAGTAACTTTGTCATCAAAGCCTGAAATAGCCTATCTTGACTAAAAAATACACTCAGAATGGCATGCCTGGTGGGCTTCCTGATAGACTCCTCCTTCCAGCACCATCTAAGTCCTTTGTCTTTAGGCTACTTTCCAGATAGCCCCACTGAGCTTTGTGGATCCCAGGATAAGAACATAGAGATTAGGTTATAGAGCCCTTCTGTGCTTAGTGCTGCCCTAAGACTTGAAGTATTTTTGGTTATAATTTTCTCTGCAAGTTACATAATGGATCTGTTTAATAGGTGAGATCACCTCAGGCTAGTGAAGCATAATTAGAAAAAACAGGATCCTTTTTTTCTATTCCATACCATGTTACTCTCCCAAACCTATTGAGGTAGGAGGACATATGGAGAAGAGGAGAGAAATATAGAAATTGACCTCTCAATGTCTTGTACTTATGCAGCCTGGCAGTCAGAATTTCTTCGCCAAGTCATTCATGAAAAGAAGTCTGGCTCTCCATTTTCTGGGCAGGAGGCCATGTAAGTCTTCCCCGAGATTTCCAGTAAGGCTGAACAGATATGCCTGAATAGCACAGGGGGGACATTATGATTTTTCATATCAAGTTGACTTATGCATCACATAAAAGAAGAAATTAGGAATAACTTATAGTTTTATTAGAACAATGGTCCCTCAAGTTTTTAGCCCCAGGGACCAGTTTCATGGAAGACAATTTTTCCATGGATGGAGAGGGGTGACAGAGGGGCATATCTGATAGGAGGTGGAGCTCAGGCAGTGATATCAGCGAGTGATGAGGAGCGGCTACAAATACAGATGAAGCTTCATTCACCCACTGCTCCTCTTCTGTTTGCAGCCCAGTTCCAATAGGCCATAGACAGATACTGAAGCCATGGCCCAGCAGTTGGGAACCACATTATTAGAGGATTCCAGGAACATGCAACTATCTCTCCTTTGCCCCTGTAGGTGCCCACTGCTCCCCAATGTACATGCCTCTGGTCATGTCAACCTGCGTTCTCTAGAAATTCTATTTCCATCCCTTTGGGAAGCACCACTTTTTACAGGCAGAAGTCTTGGCCATTTGACTCTTCTTTTGTTTTAAAAACCACTGCATTTTATTCTTTTTATAGGTCTGAATAGTCACTCCAAAGTTGGCAGATGGGGAAGCTCAAGCCCTCAGCAGGTTTTCTGATTCCAGTACACTAGAGATTTACAACTGGGTTCCATGTGAGCTATTTAACATCAGGCACATCTTACCACACAGAGAAATGAAGAAGGTATAATCCTCATGTGACTACAATGTTGACTCCACTCCTTGTCAAATAATAACCAAAGAATTGTTGGGTTAAAGAATGTTTGATTCATTCCTGATGACATTATAAATGTCTGTATTAAGCAAAGTGTCTCTTATCTGGGGGAATTAAGTGATACCAACCCAAAGAGACTGACTAATGTTTAAATCTTTCCTTATATGAGGTATGTGAATGTAATCCTGTTTCACAAATGGATATATACATAACAAAGAAAGAAATGGCTTCAGCTACAAACTTTGCATTTTTTCCCTCGGCTCTTTATTGAGTTTAGAAAAAAACTGTAACTTCTATATATTGAGAAGTTGCTATGTGCCCAGCAGTTTATATACCTTCTACTATCAAATACTTACAACAATTCTTTTTTTTTTACAGATGGGAAAAAACCTGCCGATTAGTTAAATTTCTCAATTTCACACTATTATTAATTAATTCTGCCTGTAATTAATTTCGCATAGTGAGGACTTAAACCCAGTCTCTTTGACCCCATCTAGTTTTTCCCAACCCTCTATCCATGGGTTTTGCTGTAATGAATAACAAATTGTAGAAATCACCCATCCTCTAGAGAATTCATTGTTCATGTCTACATTAAATGGAGTTCCAAGTTGTTTCCAAATATGAGAATGTACCATTAGAATTACTCAAACCGGAAGCAACTCATTCTAAAACAATCTTTGGAATTTCATGGACATGAATATGTACAAAAAGACGTACAGAGAAAAATAAGAGAGTCCTACTTGGACAAATATTACCAATAGTGTAATAACATTTATTTAGTATGCCTTTAATATATGGCTGGCACTATGTTAAAGGGTTCTTATGAAATATCTCATTTGGTTTTCAAGATATCCTTAGCAGCCAAGAACTACTACTATTTTGTGGACAAGAGAACTGAGATCTCAAGAATTTAATTATCATTCCCCAAATCATATAGCTAATGAATGCTAGACCCTAGAATACAACTTGGGTAGTCTAACTCCAAATATGTGCCCTTATCCATAAGGACCTTGTGTAGGATAACTACATAAGAAGGTCAAAGACAATTTATAAGTTCCGTGGGTACATAAGAAAGAAGATTAAGATATTTGTTGGACAATCCTGAAGAACAAATTCTAAGAGAGTCTGCGTATTTTTGTTAGTGGATTATTAATACACTGACAATTCTGGAACCGTTCTGTTCCTTGAATGTGAATTGATTCACATCATTGGTTTTCTGAAAGTATTCCTCATCTTAGATGTTAAAAAAATAAAGACTAATTATAATCAGAAACTCCATTTCCTAGTCAAGATTTAATTGGAAGGGTAGTTCTGTTACTTTTGGTTCTTGACTGCCTGACAATTCTAGAAACACCAGGATCATCACTACAGTCAACATCTTTCATGTATTCCTGGGAACTAACACCTGCAAGTGTCCAGCAAGGGTCAAAAGGCTTGACTCTGATGAGAGAAGATGAGTGTTTTCATTAGGGCTCCATGGCAGAACAATGATATAGATAGTCTAGGAGCTCTTAAGCAAAGGGCTAGGGGAAAGAAATTATACCAATTGTAACTTTTTTTAAGAGACACAGTCTTTCTCTATTGCCTAGGCTAGAGTACAGTGGCATGATCATTAACTAAATATAACCTCAATCTCCTGCCTCAGGCTCCCAAAAAGCTGAGACTATAGGTGTGCATCACCCTGCCTGACTAATTTTTAAATTTTTGATAAAGATATAGTCTTACTGTGGTGCCCAGGGTAGCCTCAAACTCCTGGCCTCAAATGATCCTCCTACTTCAGACTCCCAAAGTACTGAGATATCATATGTGAACCACTGTCTGGCTATTTCACATGTACTATTTTGCCACCACACTCCAATGTAAATGTGTAGGCATGATAATTTCACTTCCCATAGTGTAACTGTTACCTATGGTGATAATGACATATTTGAAAGAAAAAAATTCAGAACTATACTGGATTCCAAAACAAGCACCTTATTTCTGGATTAAGCTTCTGTAAATTGACAGAGGTTTGTCAGGTCTAGTTTAGGCTGTTAGGCTTAGCTCCAAGCTGTAGAGGTGGGTCTGGGTCAGCTCCATGTGTATCTCATATGCCTTGATCCAGCAGCTACCCAAGGTATATTATTCTCATGACTGGAGAGAGAAACTCAAAAGGGAAAGCTTACCCACAGAAACACAGTTTACATTTCTATTAATGTCACATCTGTTCACACTGTGTTGGCCAAGGTAAGTCTCATGACCAAACTTAAAGTCGAGTGGCAGGAAAGTACACTTTACTCAAAATGATAGCATGGAAAAACTATGAGGAGTTACAAATAGTCTAATGAAATCTAATCTTAATAGATGGACCACGGAGAAATAAAATATTAAAATAAATACTAAGACTTAGAATGGAAAACTATCTTAGACACAACCCAGTTATCTCCTCCAACATTTTATCTATCTTTTTTTGTTGGCTGGTATGTCTATGGAAGTTTCAGGTGGGACCTCCCTTTTCAGGGTTAGCACTTAGAGATTAAACTCTATGGAAAACATCTTCTAAAGTAGGCAAGTTGGATTGTAAAGGGATTTCTCAGAAATGGATTCCATGGATGTGATCAGAAGGAGAAAATAGCATGTGATTGGGCGTTCTTCCTTGTCTAAGAAACTGTGTTGTGATCAGATAGGGAGACAAGGGTGGTAATTTGCATTAGAAAAAAATAAGAACTATTTCAAAAGAGCCAGAAACTTGAAGCCCAATGATGATGGGGTTAAATTATGAAGCAGATAATACATATTAAATTCACTAGTGTGGATGCAAATAACCTCAAAGATGTATTAGGATAAGACATTTAATTTGCCTTGGGAGCCATTTTCCTTTCTTAGCCATCATTTGGGATGTCTCATCGCCTAAATTCTTTGGGTTATTCCATCTTCTTTTTTTCTGTTCTGCTCAAGCAACTCTAGCTAAGCCTGCTGACCTATATGGCTTTTGAGCTGATTTCTTCCTTTTCCCCCCTCATCTTCTATATTTTCCCGGTATTATTCAGAGATTTTACTTGTCTTGCTGTATTTGGTACTTTCTATTGAATTTCTGTAACTTCAATCTTAGTATTTTTTTTTTTTTGATTTAGGGACTTCTGGCATTTTCTACATCATTATATGCCACACTTAGCAACTGATGTTCAATGATACATTTCTCTGGCTCAGTGTCAACTGTACTCTCTCATAATAGGGTAGGTGGATTATCTTCCCACATTTCTTGGGCAAATAAATTCCTCCATTTCAATGTTTTTCAGTTCCAATTCTAAAAAAAGTTTTCTTTGTGGTTTAGTCTTACTTAAAATTTATTAAGTATGTCTGTAGTCTCAACTACTCCGGAGGCTGAGGCACGAAAATTGCTTGAGCCCAGGAAGAAGTTTGAAGTTGCTGTGAGTTGTGACACCATGGCACTGTAGCCTGGGGCAGCAGAGTGAGACTTTGTTTGAAAAAAAACAATTATTAAGTATGATTTCCACTCATGCCTGTGAAGTTATCTCAACCTGAGGAGGAGATGGAAAGACAGGAGTGAAGGAGGAAAGTAGAAGAGAGATGGGGAGGAGAGAGAGGGAAAGAGAAAGAGACAGAGAGAAGGAAAAGATAAGAGATGCCTCCATTAGATGGAGGAAGGGAAGAAGGAAGGGAGAGGGGGAGAAAGAAAGAGAGATAATGGAAGGAGAGAGAAAAAGAAACAGAGAAAGCATAAAGCAGAGAACCAGAGAGCCAAGAAAGAACTTGGGAAGGTGAGAAAAATTATGTAGTCGTTGATACCTGAAAGAGTCACTGTGCTGACTCCCAGACCCTATGATTTTTAGATGTGAAACATTCCCCCAGGTTATATAAATGTAAGGGAGAGTGCTAGGAGGAATGTAGGAAACTGATCCTATAAATAGAATAAACTCTGAAAGTCTGTGAGCAATCTGAACCCAACAGATACCTAGGTTGGATTTTCTACCCTTTTTACCAGAGACCAGTATCATTAGCCACCTCTTTCGAATTAGAAATTTGCCAACATTCTAACCACGCATATTCATGACCCAAGTCTTTCCTGAGAGCTGCCACTTTGCAAGTATTCCATTTGTGCCTCTCACATTCTGACAGTGAAAAACACATGCACCTCTCCTTTGACTCCTGTTTATATGAACTAGATTTGCCAGTCACGGCTGCCGAAAGGTGAGAAGACTGTAAAGTCTGGATGTCTAAGGAAAATTTGTTTTCCTATCTGCTATTTACTGAAAACATAATAAGAAATATCATGCTTAAGTAAACTCCAGAAAACTTTCAACACTTCTGGCTAATCCACTTTTTTCTTCAAGTACCCAGTTGCACATAGACCCTATAAATGATTTTACAGATGTTGGGATCCTGTTGATGAGTCCAGATGTTGGAGGCAGAGCTCATATTCAGCTGACTGTCATAGAAGATGTTGATGCAAGGTAGCTAGGTGCATCCTGATAACAGGATGCCAGTGGCAGCATATGGGTGCATTCAGGCAATGAACTGAAAGTCCTCTTATCAAGGTGACAAGTGATCTTCTTGCTACCAAATACACTGGGCATGTACATATCCTTATCTTACTTGTCCTTCCTGATTATTTCACCTTGTTGCTCTCTTCCTCATGAAATACTCTCTTCCTTGATTTCTGTGACATTACCCTTTTTGGGTGGACTCCTATTTTATCCTTATAGCCCTTTATTTTCCTTCAGATTTTCATTTGCTCCACGATATTTGTGTTGTTATCCATTTTATGGCCTCTTTGGTTTTCATTTGATAATCTACCTGTGTGAGTTGCTTCCAGACTTGCAACTTTATTTTTTTATTTTTATTTTTATTTTGAGACAGAGTCTCACCATGTCACCTTAGGTAGAGCACCTTAGCATCACAGATCACAGCAACCTCAAATTCGTGGGCTTAAGCGATTCTTTTGCCTCAGCCTCCCGAGTAGCTGGGACCACAGGCACCCATCACAACACTGGCTATTTTTTGGTTTAGTTATCATTGTTTTTTAGATGGTCTGGGCCAGGCTCAAATTCTCCAGCTTTGGTGTATGTAGCCAGTTATGGCTCGACACCCATAACTCACTGAGCTATGGGTGCCGAGCCAAGTCTTGCAGCTTTAATATACAGCAGAATCTCTGTAAGCTTACTGCCCAAAGGACTGAAACGAACAGTCAACATAAAGAACTAGGCTTACTATACTGACATTTACACGTGGTGCATGTCGAGTCTATGAAAATTGGGTCAACTTGTGTAGGTGGTCAACTATGGAGGGTCTACTGTATATAAAATCATCTATATATTTTTCTAGCCAAAATTTCTGAGGTCTCAACTACATTACTGACTACTGGATATCCCAGCATGGATTTACCTTAGCAACCTCAAATCTACCATATTCCCAGCTGAGTTTTTTTCCCCCCACCTCCAAGCCAGATTCTTTCTTATGGGGGCGATGGCAGTGAATTTTTATCTTAGGAAATAGTGCCACCATTGACTGCTTTCCCGGCCCTGAAATCTGACTCCTGCTTCATTCACATCCCAATACCCAATCAATCAGAAATCCTCATGTTTCTTCTTTTTAATATCCCTCAAATACTTTCACTTATCTCTATCCCTGCCTAGATGACCATTATCTCTGATAATTGAATTGTGGCAAGGCACAACTATTGTCTCTGTGCTCATATTCAAGCCCTCTGCAATCTGTACTCAACACTACCGCCAGAAGGAGCTTCCTAAAACATTAATAGATCCCATCTCCTTCTTGCCTTTAACCTTTTAGGGGTTCCACTTTGCCCTTTGTGTAAGTAAAGTCCAGTACCCTAACATGACATAGAAAACTCTTCCTTACCTGATTCTTGCTCACTTTTGCACACTCATCTCTCACCTGTCTCCTTCTACTCTGTCATCTAGCCATACTGACTACCTCTTTCGAGTTTCCTAGACATGCCTTGCTACCTTTTATACCTGGAATTTTGCACTTGTTCTTTCTGCATGAAGTAAGCTTGGTAGCTGCTAATAAATTCTGAGACTATCCTTATCTATAAATGGCCCTGAGAAGTCTTATCTTCATTTACTCATTTATTCAAGAATTTACTAAAAATGTATTAAGGATGCTCCATGCGAAGAGCTTATCTTTGTCAGTTCAGGCTCCTATAACAAACTATCATAAACTGGGTAGCTTGTAAACAAGAGAACCTTATTTCCGACAGTCCTGGAGGCTGGAAGTCATGAATTAAAGCACTGGCAGATTCAGGCTCTGATGAGATCCCACTTCCTGGTCCATAGCTAGATAGTCTTCTTGTTGGATCCTCACATGTTAGACAGTGTGGAATAACTCTCTGGGGTCTCTTTATAAGGGCACTTAACCATTTTTGAAGACTTTGCCATCATGATTAGCCACATATAAAAGACTCAACCTTCTAATACCATCAGGGTTATGATTTCAACATATGAGGTCTGAGGGGACACCGATATTCATTCTATAGCAGAGCTACTTAATGCCTGGACACAGGTTTGGTACCATATTTGCTTTTTATGTAATAAATGTTTCCCCTACTAGACTGAGAGCAGGTATCCTCTGGGCAAAACAAATGTCTTATTGTTTTTGTTCCAACACTTAGTTCAGTGCCTGACATATAGAGTAGATGTTCAGAAAATATTTCTGGAACAAATAGATGAACAAAATATTTCTTCTCAAATCCTTTCTTCATTATTTATTTATTTATTTATTTATTTATTTATTTATTTATTTATTTGAGACAGAGTTTCACTCTGTCCTCCTGGATTGAGCGCTGTGGTATCATAGCTCATAGCAATCTCAAATTCTTGGGCTTGAGCAGTTCATCCTCTTGCCACAGTCTCCCTAGTAGTTAGGGCTACACTCGTCTGTGACAATACTGATTAGTTTTTCTACTTTTAGTAGAGATGGGTCTCACTCTTGCTAGGGCTGATCTTGAACTTTTAAGCTTAAGCAAGCCACCTAACTTGGCCTCCCAGAGTACTAGGGCTCCAGGTGTGAGTGACAGCTTTTTTCCTTTTTAGAACACAGAAACAGGTTCACGATTAGTCTGAAAGCACCTGTTTTCTTTTTTACCACCCAAGTTGTCGGAGCCCCTTCATCTCAGGGGAACCTGAGTACCTACCCCTGAGGAAAAGTCATTGCTGACCTTCCAGTATCTCCAGCCAGTTCTTCCTGGTTTGATCTCTTTCCAGTTTCCAGGGACCAAGAGACAGAAAGCCAAAGCTCTCTTCACCTGCTCTTAGGTGCTCTTTCCTATTGTAATTTACCTTGAAAGAGGCAGAAACAAAGCTACTTTAAGGGCTCAGGGTGAGGAAGTGTGTAATTGTGTACACACTGGAGATGGGAATGTGGCCTCCTGTCTAGAATCTCTTTGGTACTTCAGAAGCCCTTTATTCAATTTTCCTAAATGTCCATGTAGTTCCCAGGGAGAAAAATCTTGATTTAGGGTCTCTTTTAGTTTCTGCCCTGCCTCCTTAGCTGGTCTTGGCATTGTCACAGCAAGCATATGGTAAAACTCAATATTTGTTGAATTGAATTATCTTGGTGGTAAGGGAAATGAATCCTGTAGAGTCCACAAAGCCACATTGGTCAGGAGATCTGTTTGTATTTAATCAGCTTAGGACCCTTGGGACTACAATATGAAGAATAAAAATTGGCCACAGAAATCCCCTGTTATGTATTTCACTCATTATCCTTCTCCTCTTTACCTCTGGCCACAAAAGACAAATACTGTAAGGTGATATAATAAAACGAAAGTATTAAGGCTATGTGAAATCAATTCAGTTGACCTAGAATTTGATGGTGGTTTCAGGGTTGATCCAGATGCTAATAAATTGTGCACATTATGGACTATGAGGGATGAGCTCAGGGTCCTCACTAAGATTCTCAGAGATAGGCAATGATGTTCAAAGAAATGTAAAAGGCCACAGAATGCCATCATATCTTTCCTTACTCCCATACTTCCTTGCATAGTGAATCACTTATGCTGAAAATGATGACATAGAAGAAATGAGAAAGACAGGGCAACACATTCTTCTTTTTCTTCTCTGTTACCTTACTCATCCTTAATCATCAGGAAGGCACAAGAAGTGAAATAAAAAGTGTGGCATTAGTTTTGCATGCTGATAAGAATGAAATACAAATGCATTGTATGGGCTAGGAAATATGAACTGCATAATTTCAGTGATTCCTCATATGAGTTAAATGCTGTTATATTCACATTCAAAATGACATTGTTCAATATACAGATAAGCAGGGGAATTCACGCTAATTTTAATACTTTAATTTTTCTTTACTTGGAACAGATTGAAGAGCAAATTAAAAAACACCATGACAAGTTGAAAGAAGACAGAGAAAGCTATGTATCTCAGTAAGCCTTCCCCCCCCCCCACATACTTTTTGAACAAGAGACCACATTTTCATTTTTCACTGGGCTCTGCAAGTCACCTAGCTGGCCCTGGTTACTAGAATATTGATGTGAGCACTCACTCATTTGATGGCGTGCCCGCTGGTGCCTACACCTGAAAAGACAGGTTAGCTAGAGAAGGAGACTGCAATGCAGAAAGTAAGAAACTGAGCCAGGGAGGGACAGGCATATCACCCTTACTGCGAGGCTCTGGAACAAGTTTGTGAGGGTCCTGTGCTAGGGCTCCCAAGCTGCTGTCTGAGCAAGACTCCATTTCCCACTGGTGGAAGCTGTGTTGTGCTTCCTTGCTTGGGACTAGGGTGAGAGCCAATTTACTTGAATAACCAGTTCTTTCACAGGCCACCTGGCTTATTCTGTGTTCTACTCTGCTCCTAATACTCCCCTGAGAGATGTGTCAGGTGTCCCCTGCTAAAGGGATTAAGGAGTGGACTATTGCCCACCCCACTACTTCCTTGCCTATCCTTACAAGGGAGTGATAGGATTAAGCCCTTAGCACGAGCTTCTTTAAAAAAGGACAGGACCCTGAAACCTTGGGTTTGGTAGATGCCCTTCTGTCTTCCCTAATCAGTCACCCTTGGTCATTACTTAAGACCCTTTCATGGCTCATGTATCCTTCCTCTTTTAGCATGAAGGAAGCTGGTGACAACCATGTCTGTGACTCCTTTTAGACCACAGCTCCACAGTTCTGGACCCTCAACTTCAGTAGCTTATCTGAAAAGAAAAATACAAGGAATTTTGATGGGATTTAAAACTTCAATCAAATGAGATGAATGTGTCCCCATTCTTATTAAGTCCTACTTCGTCGTGGTTCTTTTATGTATTTTTCTCCCTTTACTCCTCAATGGCTCTTTTAGTACCTCCCCTCCCAACCCAAAGTTTTGCAGAAACTTCTGTCACATTGTCTTATATACTTTTGAGGTGTGGTCATTGCTAGTCTTATCAATGCTTGGACATAACAGACCCTCAACTAATGCTGGTTTGGCTCTTCTGTCATCAGTGCAATCAGGCAAGAAAAAGTGTCAAGTGCCTCTAAATGAGGACAGAGGAGGGCAAACTCTCACTCTTTGCAGATGATATGATCTTATAATTAGAAAACCCCAAGGACTCAACTGTGAGACTCTTGGAAGTGATCAAGAAATACAGTAACATGTTGGGATATAAAATCAATGACCACAAATTAGTAGCCTTCATATATGCCAACAAGAATGAAGTTGAAAATCAAATTTAAGACACAATAGCCTTCACAGTAGCTTCAAAGAAAATGAAATACCTTGGAATATACCTAATAAATAATGTGAAGGATCTCTACAGAGAGAATTATGAAACCCTGAGAAAAGAAATAACAGAAAACATTAACAAATGCTGGAATATACCATGCTCATGGCTGGGTAGAATCAACATTGTTAAATTGTCTATTCTACCCAAAGTGATCTATAGATTTAATGCAATCCTCATCAAAGCACCAATGTCATACTTTGAAGATCTTGAAAAAATAGTTTTCCATTTATATGGAACCAGAGAAACCCCCAACTAGCCAACACACTCCTGAGAAATAAAAACAAATCTTGACTTTAGGTTATCCTCTTTTTAAAATTCCTCCTTGTATTCAGTTACAACCCATTACTAAGAGATGGAGAGAGTGAAATGGGCACACAGGCCATCTGGTCCAAGGGCTTATAAATTTTATTTTGAGATTCCCAAGGATTCATGGGGGGCTGGCCAAGGGTTGAGCAGATTGAGTGCACTGAGCAGTCCTCAATTCTAAATGCCAACATAAATAAAATTTTTATCCAATGAATTCAACTGGAGTTACACATAAATGTGTCTTTAAAAGATTTCTAACTCTAAAAAAAGTTTGAAAACCATGAACAGTTCTTGTCCTTGTTTTATAGAGGATGAAACTGAACACTGGAGCGGGGAAACAACTGGCTCAAGGCCATTTGGAATGTAGAGTCAGGACCCAAATCCAGGCCTCCAGGCAGCCAGGCTCACAGTCCAACACGCTTGGAGTCCTGTTCGTCTCAAAATGTTCTGCCTCTGGCCTTCACCCCTTCTCAGGAAAACTACCTTTCTACTGGATTTTTGCCCTGAGAACATCACAGTTAAGAATTTCTGATTCTATTAATTTAGGATTAGTGCTCACTTTTGGCTGGATTCCCTAAAACACCACTGAACACTTCCAGACATAAAATGACAGAAAGTACGGGCAGAGGTGAAGTTGAGATCCAACTCAAAACAGTGCAATTCCACCTGGGGAGAGGATGTCTGAAACAGACACTAAGTGGGCAAGACAAATCCTGGGAAGCTGGCTGCAAGAATGGCATGAGAGTAGTGGGCAGAAAAACAGATTTGATTTTGTAATGGCATCCAGTAACAGAAAATAAACAGACTGAGATGGGACACAGAAAACACCAAAGAACAGCACGTGGGGGAAATTGTCCCTCTGTTTTCAGTAATACTGTTCTCAGAGGAAAGGCCATTCCATTTTGTTAGCTCAGCAGAAGAAAGATAGAGGTGAACTGAAGTAAGTTCTAGCAGAGCAGTGAATGGGATGGGTAATTATCTTCTGGGGAAATCGTTGATAACGTATACTGTTTTTGAGGGACTGTCAGAATAATTTCCTGTTATAATGCTAGAAACCAGAGACACCAAGTGGTGAGTGAAATTACTTGGATGCAGAGATTTAGTGGAAAATGATTGAATATAGTTAAGAATATCAGAAAATAGGTTAAACTTAGGGATGCATTCTAGCAATGAGAGAATCAATTTATCAGCAAATTAAGCCACCATGCCAGGAGTGGGAGCAGCTCAATATAAAGTATAAGATATGTGTCTTTCCTCATAAACCTTCAGCTATGGAGTGCCTACAGCCAAACCATTTATTTTTCTCCAACAATCTTTGTTCTCTCCTGAGGGTCTTTGCGTCTACTGTTTCTTTTGCCCACATTAGTCATTGCTCAATTCCTTTCCCTTCTACCTGAGATCTTTGAATGGCTGGCTTCTTATTATTCAGGTCTCATGTCTCAGCTGCAGTGTCACCTTCCTTGTTTTAAAATGAAGCTTTGAGTGGTTTAGTAACTTGTTAAATATCACAGTGTGTGTTACTACAGACCCCAAAACTTCCTATCTCAGTGTGCTTTATGCAGCAAAAAGTAGACATTTTGGTTAAAGAAAATATAGTTTCACTGATATTATAGAAGACTTAGGGGTAACAGCGTCCAATGTAGTCTAAGAAAGGTCAACCAAAAATAAAGAGAATAACTGGCAACCATAAGCAAGCCACTTGAGATATTTTAAAGAACGCTTTATGGAAAACAGTAGATGGGAACTTATGTTAGAGAAACCAGTTTGTAGAATGTCAAATGGATGAGCTTTCTATAATTTTTACCTAAACAATTGTAAATAGAATCCTTGCTAACTGAGTAATATCAGTCTTTTTTAGGAGAATAAACATATGCTAGCATGCTAACTAAGTATTATCAGTCTTTTTTAGGAGGAGGAATGTTCACTAACCAACCAAAGCTTTTATTTACAAAATAGTAAACTCTGAGCATTGTATCATCCAATGAAATAGTATTTATTGAAGTTTTGTTTTGGAGCCATTCATTGAACTATATGCTTTACATACAAAATCTCATTTAATCTTGGCTACAATTGAGTGAGATAGGTACTACTGATATATGTCAATTTTACAGATGGGGAAGCGAAGTCTGGAGAGGCCAAATGACTTCTTAAAGGTCACATTGCTAGTAAGTAAATGGGAAAAGAGATGAGCCAGGTAGTCTGAAGGCACCTCACCCATAAGAGATAGATTCTACTGCCTATCAATGAGTATCAACATTCATTTTGTATAAATGTAAAATAACACTGACTTACTTTTCACCTATTCTATCTCAGGTACTGTATTATAGATATGTTTATAGTTCATTAAATTCTTTATTTTATATTTCAGAATATTACAGGGACACAAATGTTTGGGCTGCATGAATTGCTTTTGTACAGTTTGTGTCAGAGTTATAAGTGTGTCCATTGCCCGGAGAGTGTGCACTGTGCCCACTAGGTCTGATTTTATGCATCCTCTTCTTCCCACTCCCACTTGCATGATTTCCATCAAGTTTTACTTCTGTATTTGCACCAGGGTGTGGATTGATTAGTTTCAATTACATTAAATTCTTTATGTATTCATAATTTAACATTTAAAATATTTAGTGGATGGGTATGATTATTATTTGGTCAATAGGTGTAACAATAAATAATACCCATCCACTAAAGCAGTGGTTCTCAACCTTCCTAATGCTGTGACCCTTTAACATAGTTCCTCATGTTTCCAATGGTTGGGGGTCACCACAACATAGGGAACTTGTATTAAAGGGTCACGGCGTTAGGAAGGTTGAGAACCACTGCACTAAAGAGAAGAAAGGAAGTAGGGTGTTGAGTGGCTTGAGAAATCTCATAGTGGGAAAGACACACGTAAACCACCCTCTTTCAATTGTCTCCTTTCTCTAAAAAGCTGTTTTGAAAACCTGGTTGAAGGGGTCCAAGTCTTATTATCCAAGCATACATCCAGCTTCTTTCTCAGCTCCTTTTTCAGGCTCTAAGTCTACAACACAGGCCTGACCTTTAGTCTGTGTTGTGTGTTTCCCCCCACTGTCCTCCAGTGCATAGGATGTAAAGCAGTTCACTCCCTTTTCATCGTAACTTCTTAGGTCAATGTTTGTTCAAGAAATGGTTGAAGAAACGTAGATTAGTCATTTTTCTCTTTCTTCTGTTGGAATAATTTAGATAATTAACTGAAATTTTTCCCCAGAGGTGTCATTTTCCAATCTTCTAATGCATAGCTGTAACTGTTCTCCAAACCCTTCTTAATGTCTCTATTTTGTTCTGTAGTATCTTTTCCTAGAACCAAATATGACACTCTTTTAGGGTGTGAGCAAGTTCAAGTCTATTATTCTATGTATAGCAAAACTTAGGAAAATGGATAAATCAATGACTGAAAAAAAAAATCAATGACTGAATGAATGTTTGATGAATTAATAGAAATTGCCAATTTTTAACCTTGGACCTTGTATTTAACTCTCTTTGCAATTAAAAATATCATTCCGCCCTGCCAATCCTAAACCCATATGCCTAAAGAATGGAAAGATAAGATAAACTGTAAGCCAACACTTAGTAGATGCCTCCAAGCAAAGGACAGAGCATCCTTTTGGAATTGCAAAGCTGAATTTCATCTTGCACACCAAAATATGTTCTATTAGATGGAGGTTCAGTGCAGCCACTTCAAAATAATTTCTCCATTGAACTTCCTTTTCATAGAACATATTTGGAAAGAATAGAGCAAGACCTCACTCATTCATTACTGGGAGGATGCCAACATGTCATCCATTCCCCTTCGTGACACAAGCACCTTCCATTAGGCTCCACCTCTAATATTGGGGTTCAGGTTTAACATGAGATTTGGAAGGGACAAATAGCCAAATTGTGCAAGTCCCATACCCAAGAGACCCATATAGCTGAGACTGGCTAGGTAGACTTATTTATATAATGCTTATGATTAGGCCAGGTGTGGTGGCTCACGCCTATAATCCTAGCCCTCTAGGCCAAGGAGGGTGGATTGCTTGAGCTCATGAGTTCAAGACCAGCCTGAGCCAATAACAAGACCCTGTCTCTACTAAAAATAGAAAAAGTTGAGGCAAGAGGATCCCTTAAGCCCAAGAGTTGGAGGTTATTGTGAGCTATGATGTCACAGTACTGTACCTAGGGTGACAGCTTGAGACTCTCAATAAAAAGAAAAAAATAATAATGCTTATGAGTAGCCACTGAACACACTGCAAAAGTACAATGTTAGAATAATAGATTTTGAAAATAACATTTCCCTTTATTTGGACATATGGTATCTGAGAACACAGACTTATCATTCCATGTTCTACCCAGGTGTTATGTAACTGTTGGGTTGTGGGCTTTCAGGCTGGACACCAAGCTGTTTGAGAAGATCTGCTTTCAATGAATTTATGTAAACCCTTTCTGAATTGGCTTGAATTCTTGGTCTGTTCCTTCTTTTGATAGAAAGTTTTTTTATAAGTTTACTATTCTGTGGTTACTAAGTGGTTCTCTGCTTCAATTCATTTGTCTTAAATATATCTGTTTCATGCTCGAAGGGATATCTTTTAAATCAAATGAATGAGTTGCCTAAATCATTTATCATTCCATAAATCTTTATTACATAATTTCTTTATTTCTTATCATTTACCTTTCTGGCTTAAAGAAAGAGCTAACGTTTTTAGTCAGTTTTTATTAGTAGCTTCTCTCTCATCATCCTGGTTACTCTGGGTTCTGTATTAGTTTTCTGGGGCTGTGATAACAAATTGCTACAAATTGGGTAACTTAAAATTTATTTCCTGAGACAGGTTTTCCAGTTCTTTTGCATTTTCTTTTTCACCCTCAGGGATGTCTATAATTCTCATATTTGTCCATTTTACATAATCTCATAATACTTGTAGGCTGTCTGTGTTCCTCTTGATTCTTTGTTCTTATCTTTGAGTTTCTATTAGCTCTGAAATGCATTCTTCTGCCTGATCTAGTCTATTGTAAAGCTTTTCACCCTGTTTTGCATTTCCTTAAATCAGTGGTTCTCAACCTTCCTAATGCCGAAATGTATTTTCATTGTTAAAAAGGGGTCACGACCCACCCGTGAGAACCGCAGCCTTAAACGAACTTTTCATTTCCAAAAATTCTATTTGTTTGTTTTTTAAATATACCTATCCCTTTAGTAAATATTTTGTTCATTTCCTGAATTATTTCCTGGTTTCTTTGAGTTGTTTTTCTATTTTTTCTTGGATTTCATTGAGTTTCCTTATAATCCATGTTGGATTCTTTATCTGTCATTTCAATATTTTAATTTTGCTTGTAACTCATTGCTAGAGAGCTTGTTTGCCCTTCTGGAGGTGTCCTTTCACTCTGATTTTTCATACTTCTAAAGTTCTTTTCCTGATTCCTTCTCATCTGCAGTAAGTATTTGCTTTTGTTCTGCTTTTTTTTTCTTTGTTTGTTTAAATGGGAGTTTCCCCACCTGCTCATGTGTGAGGTTGTGTCCGTAGCATATGTTGGGTAAGAACTTTTGACTTTGCTTGTGGGTACTTTCACAGTGGTCCTGGTTCTCACTGGATGGCTTAATCGTAGATATCCTCAGTGTAGTTTTCACAGTTGTTAGTTGTTTGTTAGCTACAGAGGTGATAAGCTGTGTTTGTGGGCAATTTCCCAGTGTCTTGTTGATGAGGGGATGGAGGTATTTGAAATTCTTTCTCTTTCCCCAGCTCTTAAGGTGTGAATTGCGGTGGCAGCCCAGTTTAATCTCTGAGAGGGTAGGTGGTGCTTGTGGGTAAGAATCAACCACACCCTGCATAATTGAATCCATTAAGTGTTGTTAAGGGCTGTGCAAATTGACCTCCCAGTCACTAGGTGGAGCTTGCTTGAAGGAACAAGCTCCCCGTGTTGTTTTTGGAACTCAGGACTAGATCAAGCACCTGAGGGGAAGCACTAAATGCCCCAGGAAGTGGGTGGGCCCTGGAACTTCCAGGTGAGTTCTTATTCTGTGTCACAGTGGGGAAGTTTGGGGGAAGTGGTCTGGGCAGGGCTGGGTTGGGTAAGCACACCCTTAGGCTCCACAAAAGCCAATAAGGTAGCTGTCTTGGCAGGGGTTGAAGGTCTCTCCCAGGCTGCTGGGAATAGCCACCAAGGAGGAAGTAATGTGCTCCACTGAGCCAGAATATCTACCCCCAAGATTAGTTCACAAACCTCCTCTCTGGGACCCTGAGAAACATATTCAGGTCCGGGGATTTGGAATCTGGCCTGTATGTCTGTTCCTCACTCCTAAAGTTGAATCCCTGATGATACCGGGGAGAAAGGTGCTGGTCATAAGTGGCCTATGTGGTGCTCAAGCAGGTTTGATGTCTTTCTGTTTGGGGGTGTGCCTTGCTCTGATGAAGCCACCAGGGAAGCAGCACCAGGGAGGGCTGATGAGCAGGGATTAGCATCCTTTAGCATCCTTTAGCACCCTGAGCATCCTTTAGCCTGCCGCAGGACCCCAAGAGGAAAGGTTTGAGCCCCACTCTGTGAAGCTTCATTGTGGTGGATGCACCAACAGAAAGGAAGCCCTGGCTAAACTGTCTCTCTCAGCAGCTGCAGGCCGAGAATGGGAAGGAGAAGGAAAGAATTATAATGGAGGAGAGGCTGCACTCTAGTCATCTCTGTCCCTCTCGTCTTTAGTTAGCCTGCCTAGAATGTCCAGGTTCTGGGTCACACAGATCCCCTAGGACCCACTGGCCCCTGTGGCTCTTGCAGCCTGGGCCACAGTTGGGAAATGTTTGTGTGGGAGCAAGTGAGACAAAATCTGGGGGACTGATGCTCCCTAAGGAGGACAAAGGTGCCTGGTGGGAGGAGAAGCAATATGCCGCCTGCCCTTTTGGCTCTGGTCTGTTGTGATGGGAAGCTACTCCAAGGCGGATTGCAGCCTGGTGCTTTGTTCTCAGGAACCTCTCAGCTCGCTGGCAGCAGCAACTTTTGGGTCTGTGAGAATAGAAAGTTTCTCCAGCTGATAGAGGATACCCGAGAAGGGTGAGGTCTCGGAGAACAAGTCTTCTCAAGGAGACCACAAGGATACACTTGCAGGGCCCGCTCCATGGTGACTCAGCTGTTGGGAATTTATAAATTTAACTTCCTGGAACTTGGAAATTTCCAAGTTCTGTGAAATACTATAGTTCTCTAGGGGCTGGAATAGCATCTCCTGCTTGATTCAAACTAGCCAATAAGAAGGGTACCTGTAGGGTGGAACTTTTTGACTGTTGATAAAAAGGGAAAGACCAAGCGAGTCGGGGAGCATGGCCATTTGGAATTCTTCTATGCTGTAAGCTCCCGGCTGGTGAATAAAGCCCTTCCTCTCATAAACGTTGTGTTTGGGCATTCTTTCTCTCCTTTGGGCCTCGTCTTCCTGCAACACCGCAGCTGGGGAGCCTGCTGACTGCCAGAGATGTGAAGGAGGGAGAAAGTATCATTCCCACCTACTCCTTTTGCTGGACTCCAAGCTGCTAGTGGGTTGATCTCTGCCAATATCTTGCTCCTTGTTCTGCCCTGACATTTCTTCCCACTGACTCTCTGGAATGTCCTGGCACTTTTTCCTCAGCATTACACTCAATGTTACTTTGTTCCTTCATTTTCTTTTTCATCTAAAGCAGTGGTTCTCAACCTTCCTAATGCTGCGGCCCTTTAATACAGTTCCTGTAGGTCGCCACCCACTGGTTGAGAACCTCTGATCTGGGCGGCTCCTCTGGCTCAGCGAGCAGGGGGTCCCATATACCGAAGGTGGCGGTTCAAGCCCGGCCTCGGCCGAACTGCAAAAACAAAAAAATAGCCGGGCGCTGTGGCGAGCGCCTGTAGTCCCAGCTACTAGGGAGGCTGAGGCAAGAGAATCGCTTAAGCCCAAGAGCTGGAGGTTGCTGTGAGCAGTGTGACGCCACAGCACTCTACCCAGGGCGATAAAGTGAGACTCTGTCTCTACAAAAAAAAAA
>CAUYON010004439.1:0-20553 GCA_963573935.1 Arctocebus calabarensis | reverse complement strand
CTCTTTCATGTTTACATGGATGGAGCTGGAACGTATTTTTCTTAGCAAAGTATCTCAAGAATGGAAAAAAATATCCAATGTACTCTGTCTTACTATGAAGCTAATTTAAAGGTTTCATATGAAGGCTATAACCCATCTATAGCATAAGAATATGGGAAGGGAGGGGAGGGGGGAGTTTAATTGATGGGGTCACACCTATGTTGCATCTTAGAAGAGTACAGGCGAACCTTACTAAACGCAGAATACAACTGTCTTCAATACAATAACTAATAAAATGCCATGAAGGGTATGTTAAACAGTTTGATGAATACATTTCAAATTGTATATGAAGCCAGCACATTGTACCCCTTGATTGCACTAATGTATGCAGCTGTGATTTAATAAAATAAATAAATAAATAAAGATTCAATTTGAAATAATATATCATTTCCTCCATCACCCCGCAGTCTACATGAACTAGTTTTAAAGGGGCAAATATGTGACAGATGTAGATACAGACATAAGAATAAACATATAGAATAAAAGTATTGATGAAAACAAAGAGTAATGTGAACTCTAGTGCATTGCTTGTGGGAGTATATATTCTTTAACAACACCATAAAGATATTTGTGGTTATCTAAATTAAACATAGACATATGTAATGCTCCAAAATGTCCAATAATATAGTCTTCAAAAAGGCATACACATGTGCATCATAAAAAATGTACCACACTACACACCATGGCATGTTCAATAATAGCCTTCATTAAAATAATGAAAATACCATTAACAATAGAATGCATACAATTTTTGTTGCACAGGCATATAGTAAAGTAAAAGAGTACAACATACATTACGGGAAGATAATCTATGGTCGAACTTCAGGTAGATGCAAAAACATGGGTGAAGTTTGGGGGAAAGACACGATTGTAACTTTGTTAGGGACTTTACCCAACAAATGCAATCAGTGTAAACCAGTTTCTCATACCCTCAAATGAATCCCCTACAACCAATAAAATAAATAAATAAATAATAGTTGTGATAAAAAAGAAAAGTACTGTGATAAAAAAGAGAATATATACTGCACAGAGAATATACTGTATGATTTCATTTACTCCATATTAAAAGGAAAGAAAGCCAAAATCCTAAAAATAGAGTTTTAACATATGACTAAACTATACCAAAAAAGCACAGCAGAGTTTTAACGTATGACTCAATTATACCAAAAATCAAGAAAAAATATTTTCAAAACTATTTTTCTATATACATTTTAAATTCAAATGGAATATGTAAATATAACTGTATACAATATATCACAATATATATCATAATACATGCAAATACAATTATGTGCACACCAACCCATCTATCTGTATTTCATATTTCCATTATTAGTACTGCTTTTTGTTACCTGTATTATAAGTGATCTTACCTTGTTCTCAGTAATTCTATTAAAAAGATTGCCAATTCTTGTACTCTTAGATACAGCAAATTACATTTCCTCCTACTTTTTTTGTTCTTTATGGTTCAGGTCCTTATAGGCTTTTTAAATGCTCTTCTATTTTCAAGTAGCCCATACCTGATCTTAATGCTTCTTTCCTTGCTTGTAAATGGACCCAGTATTTTTCATAATGGCACAAAATCTTAGGCTCATGCTGGGAGATTGTTTTCAATTAATATGAATCAGTATAAACTAGCTGTGTTGAAGTGGTTCCCTGTGCTCCCAGCCTCACTAATTATTTCAGAACACTTTTGACTTTCAATGACTGAATACCCACCTTGGGTTGACAGAGGTTCAGACAAATAGTATGTATCTTAGCGGGGTCTTCCAGAGACTCAATAACAGAGAAGAAGGTAGATGTAGAGGATTATACACTGGCTCTTCATAGTTTATAATCAAATGGGTCATAGATTTCTTCTACACGCACACTACAGGTCAAGGAAGCAAAAAGGCATATTGTGTATCCGCAAAGAGTAGTTCCAAAATACTTGTAGTAGCCCCCATGATTACAAAATGCAGTCTTCTTAAACTTGTGTCTATGAATAACAGTTGTTAGGATTTGGAATTCCCTATGATGTATACGTTATGTTCCATTTGAATATGTTCTAAAATGTGAACACAAAAATATATTATTTTGAGGGTGTTTTGCTTCTCATAGATGTATTTTTTGAAGATAAAGTGTAAGTATTCATAACAAGTAGAAACCATTTTCTTTTTATCTAGATAGTCATATTTATATCCAGTAGTTTGTCAAAACATAACTTTATAATTCATGAATTTATCTAATTCCGTAATCATCATATGAAAAGGACCAAAGATGTTGAGAACACTTTGTTACAAACTCTTGATGGACCCACTTGAATTGCTAGGTAATAGTGCAGTGACGGAGATGATAACTTCCAGAGCCATGTGCAATAATAAAATATTTCCTTATATAAAGTTTTTTTTTAATTTTCTTACTCTCCTAGTCAAAAAAAAATTTCACTGTTTCTTCCTTATTTGCCTTATTTTATGAGCCAGATCCACATATACGTGCATTTGTGGGATTAAGTGTGCATTTCATTTTGTTAATTCAGAAGAGCTAATTCACTTTTTTCTAAAAGTAGGACATTTTAATTTCAAATTCTCCACTTGAATTAAAGTCACTTTAGTAACCAATGTGGGGATCTGAAAGAAGAGGCATAAAAGAAAACATATGTATCTTTCCCTTGGGCCTGTGATTTTCCAGAGTAGGTTGTGTTGATAAAAAGCTTCCAGCTTGCTTTTCTTAGTCTTGTTATCCCTAGTCCCAGTTGTTAGGCTTTATCTTCTTTCTCATTTTCTGTTTATCTCAAGTTCTTATCTGTCTATATTCCCTGCTTGTTTGCTTGGGATTCTGTCAGCTTAAAATCAAAATACTTTTCAAACCGTGTCTAGCAAGTTTTTTGAAGGTGAGTTCCTTACTTGCTTTCCTCTAATTCAGCTTTTAAACTACTACGTAAATTTGTCCTAATCATTATATCTTGGTACATAATTGAGGTTTATCTTTTTTTCTTTTTTTGGTTTACTATATTTCAACTGATTTTTTTTTTGACGTTCACAAATTCTTCCTAAACGAACTATTAATTTGCACTATTATTGTCCTGGAAAGTGGGATATAGTTTCATCACTATTTAGCACTATCAATGTATTTCAAAAATGTTTCTTTGTTATAACCAAAAACCACTTACAGTTTAAATCTATTGAAATTAAATATTAGAAAATTTAAAAAAAATCTTTTAGTCATGCTAGATGAAGAAGTTCTAGAGATTTTTCTTTTCTGCTACATAATTCTTATAGTTAGCAATCTGGAATTGTTAACTTTAAACTATATTCAGTTGGTGGATCACATGTTAATTGTTCTTTGCAACAAAAACCAACCAACCAACCAAAGTCACACAAGAAGCTTGGCTGGTGTTGGAATGTCTATGACCTTTATTTTGGTTATGTATTATGTGTTTTTATGTATGTCCAGAGTTATGAAATTGTACACATTAAGTATAATTCTTTATCAATTATACTTCAACAAGCTGTTTTCTAAAACAGTATAAATATACATGCCCTCCAAATTTTTGAGTGGGATAAAGTATCCAAGGAGATTAATTTAAAAAATTATAAGGCATAACTTGGTAACATAGTAAAATTTTAATCATGTATGTAAAACAAAATGTTTCCTAGAAAAATAAAAAAAAGTAGTGTACAACATTGAGCAATGTTAATAAAATGAATAATCAAAAGATAAAGAAGTCAAATTATATCATTGAAAAGTCATCAAAATAGTTAAGTTTCACATTCAAATTCCTTAAGGAAAATTATAAATCCAATATTAAATTTTATATTTCATTTTTGTTTAAATGTTTTTGTTTCAAAAATAATGTTTACTGGGCAGTGCCTATGGCTCAGTGAGTAGGGTTCTGCCCCATATACCAAGGGTGGTGGGTTCAAACCTGGCCCTGGCCAAAGTGCAACAAAAAATAGCTGGGCATTGTGGCGGGTGCCTGTGGTCCCAGCTAATCGAGAGGCTGAGGCAAGAGAGTTGCCTAAGCCCAGGAGTTGGAGGTTGCTGTGAGCTTTGATGCCACGGCATTCTACCTAGGGCAATAAAGTCAGACTCTTTCTTAAAAAAAAAAAAAAGTTTACTAAGTTACATCAAACAAATTAAAGTTGAAATGAATATTTGTAGGCCCCATTTATGTTTTGACCCCCAAATTAACTATCTTATACTTTTACTTTCTGTGTACTTTTACACTTTTTTCCAATGATTGCCCTTATTTTAAATGTATGTATATCTTTATACGTTTATGTATCTCTATATCTATATAAGAATCACGTTTATATTTAAATTTTAAAATTATATATTAATGAATATTATTTTTATACAATGATATATCTTGAATAGTTTTTCCTATCAGCTATTCAAAATAATGCTCAGTAGATAAATAATTACTAATATGATTTTCCCATAATTTAGTTAATTGAATGCTTGTTAATTTAATATTTTTGTTATGATGAATAATGCCCACATAAAAAATGTTTTCAGCAACTAATTTTTAAAATATATTTTGCTATTTCAATTATTTCACCACTAGTCATAAATCATATAGGGAATAAATGACACTGTACTAGTAAAACTGCAAGTGGCTTTGGTCCATAAATGTTATGTTTTAAATTTTCACTGAATGCCAGCTATGTAATCTTATGAAAGGCAAGTAGCTTCTCTGATTCTCAGCTTGTTGGTGTGTAACAAAATATCAGTAAGTTCTGAGTGGGCTGTGAGGATTAAAAATGAAAATGGATTGATTTAATAGGATTCCGGAGACCGTGAACGCTGCTGTGGTGCTACCATGAACGCCCTTCCAGCCTTCAAAACCTTCCTGCTCTTTGAGGATGAGAAGAAGATCACCATTAACAAGGACACCAGGGTACCCAAAGCCTATTTGTTCACCATCAACAAAGAAGACGCCACATTAGGAAACATCATTAAATCACAGCTGCTGAAGGATCCACAGGTGCTCTTTGTTCGCTACAACGTCCTCCACCCCTTGGAGAACAAGATCACCCGAACGCGGACCACACCAGACTACAGCCCCCAGGTGGCCTTCATCGATGCCATCACCGACCTCATCAGTGAGCTGTCCCTGTGGGAGGAGCAGTCCCGGGTGGCCATTAAGGACAAGCAAGAAGGAATTGAGTAGTGGGCTGCAAGGCTCTTTGCTTGGCCTGTAATCCCAGTTCCTATCTTCCCCCCATGCACCCAGCAGAAGAGAGCAGCCCGTCTCCGTTGTGGCAGTGATGACCCTCCATGTAGCTATACCGTGAACCTCTTACCCCTGACACTGATGGGGCCTGTACAGAGATTTTGTTTTATCTTCCTAATAAACTATGACAGGAAAACAAAATGAAAATGGATTGAAAATGCCTGAACACTTCTGTTATATCATGAAGCACTGTTGAACACATGTGCACCTGCACATAAAAACATACACACAGCTTAGTATCATTTTCTTTTTCTCATGTTGTTCTCTCAAATGGATTATTCCTATTCAGTCCACAGGAAAGAAAAGGGATAGCTTGAATAAAAAATACAACAATAGATATATAATTTTATTGTTTGATTGATATTTTACTAATATTCTATATGCTGGCCAGTATTGACATTAACTTTTTGTGTTCGCTAACAAACTTTGTTAGAAATATAGGTATAGCAGAGGCAAACCATTCTTTAACTGAGACGTTATGTTTACAGATAAGGTGTATATTGTTGTGTTTTATTGTTTGTCATAATTTTATATTTTCTCATAGTATCAAATAAGGCAATAAAATCCAGCATTTCCTCATGTAGTCAAATTATACTAGAGAGGAGAGTGCAATGATCTTTTACCAAGTCAAATATAAACGTGATTAGAATTCATATAATATCTGTTGATTCTAAATGTCTAATTATCTCAGAAAGTTATGATGAAAAAGTTCTGCCTCAGACTTATTTTAGTATTCACTATAGGATAATTGAATGCATTTCTTCGTTTTTATAGAGAAAGAGATGCATAGTAAACTTTGATGATAGCTGCTAAGATGTTGATTTTTAAAACAAAATAGAGACATCCACTTTCAGAATAAAAGAGTGCACAGGAAAAGAACTTAAAAACTCTATTATCTATCTATTTAACTATTTATTTATCTGTCAATCTATCTATCTAGCTAGCTAGCTAGCTAGCTCCTCCACAGAGCACAGAGCAGTTCTCAGATTCTGTGTCTGCACTACATTATTATGCCATTTATTTTTTTTCCTTTTATTAAGTCACATACACATAGATTATGAATATATGTATGCATTTGTGGGGTACAATGTGTTGAGTTTTTATACAATTTGGAGTGCTTACATCAAACTGACCATTTAAAATCATGCTTCCTTCACTCCCACTTTGCCTTGGGTCCCTTTCTCCTTTACTGCCTAATCATTTCTAGTATACTATTTTGTAGTATACAAATAGTACATTATCACAGCAAATCATATCTAGTATACTCTTTGCAATACATTTTTTCTTCTTCTTTTTGGGGAACGTTGGCATTGTGTTAACAGTATTTAATCTCAGATTATTTGCTTGATGTAGTATTCTTAGCATATTATTTCATTGTCAGTTTTTGCACAAGTTCTTTTTCTTTTTGATGTTGCTTGATAAGTGAAACAATGAATTAAAATAGGTAAAACGACTAAACAGGAGTGCAAGTAGATTAAAGTACATTGAGAAGAATATGGTGAACATCTAAAAGAAACACTGACAAGTGTAGGACAGTGAATAATGTCTTCATACATGAAAGGAAAGTTTGTTGCCTTTTGTATTTCATAGTGAGGCATGTTTGGGGGGATTCTGCAACATATTAATACCTCTTTATATAACATTAATAGAAACTCACCAAACCTGTAAAATACATATCAGTTGACTTGTGACTTGACAAGAGAACACAAGCCTGGGCAACATGGATTTTTGTTGTCATATAAAAAGTATCTATTCATCTTTTTCTTCTTTGTGTGAAAATTACTGTGAATATGCTTTAATAGAAAGGCCACTCTTTGTGGTGTAATTTATAAAAAGCCTTCTCTCTAGTCATTAAATGTGCACATATTGAACATAAATTATTGTTTACACTTTACAATTTCAATAATGCATTTTATGCTCTTTTATCAAAAAGACACATGCACTGCAATGCTTATTACATACAACTAGCAATTGCAAAGATGTGGAATCAACCCAGATATTTATCAATAAAAGTAGCATATGTACAAGATTGAGTAAACAGGGTGAAATTTTGCAATAATGAAAAACCAACACCACACATACTTACTATTAAATTAGAACTACTTGATTAACACCCATGTGCACATTTAGTAAGAAATGTTAACAAAAACCAAGCAGGTGGGAAGGGGCATGAAGGGAAGGAAAATTCTTACCTAACAGGTACCATGCACATTTTCTGAGTTAGAGGCACATTTATAACTTTGAGTCATTCTGTACAAAAGCAATTCATGTAACTAAAACTTTTACACTTCATAATCTGAAATTTTTTTAAGTTTTTAAAACAGTAAAAATAAAACAGTACAATAGTTTAAGTACTCTCTATATTTAAAATACAATGAAAAAACTACAAAAAATTCACTTTCAGTGAATGCTTTCTTTATTTTGGAGTATAAATAGCATTTTAAGATTCATTTCCTCACTCAGTGCAGTGGCTCATGCCTGTAATCCTAGCACTCTGGGAAGCCAAGACAGGAGGATTGCCTGAGCTCACTGGTTCAGTACCAGACAAAAGGGAGATGTCATCTCTAAAAAAAAAAAAAAAAAAGCAGAGCATTGAGGCAGGTTCTTGTAGTCCCAGCTACTCAGGAGGCTGAGGCAAGAGAACTGCAGCCCAAGATTTTGAGGTTGCCATGAGATATTATGACACCATACTCTACCAAGGGCAACAAAGTGAGACTCTGCCAAAAAAAAAAAATTTGACTCCCTGTTTTTTAATTGTACTTTCTCTTAACAGTTTGACATTTTCCTTTGAAATGTTTAGACCTTCTTAACCAGATTAAGCAATATATTTTATTTTAATGTACCTAATGAATTTTTAAAAAATATTTCAAATTGGGGGATCAGAGGCAAGATGGCTGACTGGAGTCAGCTTTCCACAGAGGCTCATCCAGAAGGAGAGTTAAAGGACAGAAGTTTAGCAAGACAGCTGATGGTTCAGATATGAGCCAAGAGAGAAGGTTGAAGAATGCACATCAACCCTGCTGAAGCAAGCTATCACTCCAAGGATACAAACAAAAGGTACAAAAATCCATCACCAAGCAGACAGAAATCCCTGCCCCTATGAGAATGGCTCACAATATACTCCATGAGAATGACTCACAGTATACTCCATACAAGCAAGTGGGCAGAGTTCAAATATTCTCCCATTTTATCCCACAGGAGAGACTCTCTAAAAACCAGACCTCCTTCCCCTACTAGGGTGCCATGGCACCCTCCTGCCAGGCATAAAACTATATACATTCTCTACCTGCAATTTTGAACTCCAAGCACTCCCCACCACTCTCACCCCCAGGTCTGGAAGTCTGTCCCCCATGGAGTCCAAATTCTTGGGCATGTGGATAGGGCATGGGATGTTGCTGATCTGTGCTCATTCTCCAGCACAGGAGAAAGGCGAGGATGGTCAACTGACAGGGAACCATACAGGAGAGGTGGTGACCCAAGGCACAGAACACCAGCCGCTTCATCAGGAACAACAGGGCTCACACCACAGGGGATATTTTGAAAGTACCCTCCCAGTCTCTCTGGGTAATGAGAAGAAGCCAGGCATCTTCTCCAGTGGCAGCCACTGGTGGAACAGATCTGGAATGGAAGCCAAGGTCCTGTGAGTAAAGGGTATGCCTGAGGTGGTACTGGCCTGGGTGGAGTGTCGGGACTAGAATAAGCATGTGCAGAGACAGCAGACTCCCAGGGCAGGGCTGACCCAAAGAACAGCTTCATTGAACCTCAGACACAACTGGCCCTCAGGGTATCAGAGCTGAGACATAGCTATGGACAGACAGAAGCTGGAACTGACAGCTCAGTGTGAGTTCTGACTGCCTATGCCCTAACAAACTGCAGCTGAAACTGAACAGGGGCACAGACAGGGCTGAGTTGCTCCAAAAGCATCTGATCTGCAGGGGAATGTAGTCAGGACAGAACAAATTTTGCAAAGTTGTTCTCTTCTCTCAGCATCATCAATCAGGGGCAGGGCTAAAACTGAGTGAACCACCCCAACCCCCATTAAATACCTAAGGTTGTCACACCTCACCTCTTCCTGCCAGATAGTGGCAGAGAGTGGTGGCCTGGCTGAGGAGACATAGATCTCCCTGTGACTCAGGCAGGTGCAAACCCCTGAAGCATCTGTTCATTGGAGGGAACTGGGTCACAGCCCTGAGGGGTTACCAGTGACTGGGTGTGACAGAGGTGCAAGATGGGGAAAGATGCATCAACCTTCCCAGACTGATTTATTTGCTGGGTAGGTCCTTCTGAGCACCAGAGCGAATCATACTTGAGCTGCCAGCAGACCCCTCCTATCTAGTTGCTGGAGATCTTTTGAACTCTCGAACCTGAGATCAATACTAACTGGGACAATTGATTTGGACCTCTTGAACTGGGCCAATCACCTGAGGACTATGCAAAGTGGGCCCTTGGGTGTGTGGTTGTGGAAAAGTTTGATTTTCCTTTTACAATTGTTGCCTGTGGGGGGGCAGGCTGACTAAATTTCTGGTATTTCTCCACAGCTGAGACTTCAACCCAGAGTCACTGATTCAGTAGGGATTCAGAGACCAGATGAAAATAAGACAGAGCCACTTAGCCCTACCACACCAAGAAGGTCACCAGTTTCTCAGGCCGTAGCACTGTAGGGGTCCTTGGCAAAATTCTAGGGGAAAAGGTACAGATGCCAGTCTCAGCTTTTAGGCAAAGGACTGGCCAATCACTACTCTTTGAGCTCCCAACCCAACTTCTCCTTGTCTGCTCATCTAGCTAAATGATATAAATAATAATGGGGCAGAATCAGAGGAAAAACTCTAGTAACATGAATAACCAGAAGAGATCACCCCCCCCAAAGGAACAATTTGGCAGACACAGTGAAGATCTCATTCATAAACAGATGGCTGAGATGTCAGAAACTGAATTCAAAATTTGGATTTTAAATAAGATCAATAGAATAGGGGTAAAGTTGGAATTAGAAATTCAAGGAGCATTTCAAAAGTTGTCTCAAGAATTCAACAAATTCAAAGACAAAATCACCAGAGATTTTTCACACACTGAGACAAGAATTTGCAGCCCTCAAAGATCTGAGAAACACAGTAGAATCCCTCAGTAACAGAATGGAGCAAGCAGAAGAAAGGATTTGTGACATTGAAGACAAAGCTTTCAAATGCTCCCAAACTCTCAAAAAGGAAAAGAAATGGAGAGCAAATTGGATCATTCTCTCAGAGAGCTCTGGGATCATTCAAAGAAAACCAATATTTGCCTTATAGAGATCCCTGAAGGCAACCAAGTGACTTTACAAGGCACAGAGGCTCTTCTTCATGAGATTATGAAAGAGAACTTTCAAGACATGTGAAGAAATTCTGAAATTCAGATAGCAAACAGGTTCAGAAAACCAGCATGACTCAACCCAAATAAGACATCCCCCAGGCACATCATAATTAACTTCACTAAAGTTAATATGAAGGAGAAAATTCTGAAAGATCCAGATATAAGAAATCCATAACCTACAAGGGGAAGAATATTAGAATGAGTGCAGAGCTCTCTGCTGGAAACTTTCAAGCTAGAAGAGGGTGGTCATTGACTTTTAATCTCCTAAAACAATATAAATTTCAACCAAGGATCCTGTATCCAGCTAAACTGAGTTTCATTTATGATGGATAAATTAAATACTTTAATGACATTCACATGTTGAAGAAATTTGCCATAACTAAACCAGCTCTCTAGGATATTCTCAGACTTTTCCTCCATAATGACCAGTGTAAACCTGCATCACAAAAGTAAACTCACTCACAGAAACGTTTGATGAAATTCCAACTTCCACAGTGGCAAAAGGATTAAAAACATCCACTGGACTTTTGAAAAACTCAATACCCAAAATTCTACTAGGCTTATCAATATCATGAACTAATGTGAATGGCTTAAATTGTCCTCTAAAGAGGCACAAGCTGGCTGACTGGATATAAAAACTCAGGCCAGATATCTGCTGCATATAAGAATGTATGCATTCCTTTCCCATTGCTCATTCAATGGGTAATTCTATGAGTAATTATATTTGCTTCTCCCACTACCCATTCTGTGTTTCTTTTAAAAGATAAATATACACTTCAGAGTGAAGTAATGGTCATCTATATTCCATGCAAATGGAAATTAGAAAAAAGCACGTGTTGTAATTTTATTCACAGATACAATAGGCTTTAAACCAACAAAAGTAAAGAAGGATAAGGATGAACACTTCATATTTGTTAAGGCTAACACTATGATGAGATTTCAATTATTAATATTTATGCACCCAATCAGAATGTGCCTCAATTCATAAGAGAAACTCCAACAGACATGAGCAACTTGATTTCCTCAAGCTCCATAGTAGTCAGAGATTTTAACACTTCTTTAGGAGTGTTGGATAGATCCTCCAATAAGAAGCTAAGCAAAGAAATTTTAGATTTAAACTAATCATCAAACAATTTGATTTAACAAATATCTACAGAATATTTCATCCAAACAAAACTGAATACACATTCTAATCATCAGCCCACGGAACATATTCCAAAATCAATCTTAGGTTCCAAGGCTAACCTCAGCAAATTTACAAGAATAGATATTATTCCTTGAATTTTCTCTGATAATCATGGAATAAAAGTTGAACTCACTATTAAAAGGGGCATGGGAGCTGCTACCATGCTGGGAGACCGAGGTGAGTGAATTGCTTGAGCTCAGGAGTTCTAGACCAGCCTGAGCAAGAGCGAGATATAGTCTCTAAAAATAATCAGGCATTGTGGCAGATATCTGCAGTCCCAGCTCCTGGAGAGGCTGAAGCAAGTGGATTGCTTGAACCCAGGAGTTTGTTTGAGGTTGCTGTGAGTTATGACATCACAGCATTCTACCCATGGTGAAAGTGTGAGACTCTGTCTCGAAAAAAATAAACAAATTTATTTAATTTGTTTTTGACCTCAAGTAACTAAAACTGTGTAAAGTGAAAAGTATGGATAAAGAGGGGCTATTATAATAATAATTTTTAAAATATGTATTCTTCAAAAGATGCCTCAAAACTTGAAGCTTTTCTTAAAAGCTCTGTATCTGTCTTTGGGATTTTTATTTATTTACTTATTTTTTGGTAACTAAATCACATTGCACTTTGATATGTAGTGTATAGTAACTTAAACCCTGAAATTCAAGGCTAACAATTAATACTCCTATTTATATGATAGAGAGTGAAAGAAGGTACAATAAAAATTATTGTTACATATACTAATATAACCATGTGAAGTTCAAAAGTTATTATACCTTTGGTTTTCTTCATGTGGTCTTGTGGTCATGCCTTCTCCCATTTCCCATTCTATGGGTAATTCTATGGGTAATTATATTTGCTTCCCGCACTACCCATTCTGTGTTTCCTTTATGCTAAACAAGTAACTGAGCTGATAATGGTTCTTTGTCTATTGCACTGATACAAATTTTTATTCTGTAAGGATGTAGGCTATAAACAGGCTTGTAGTATTGAGTTGCTGTAATTTTTCTTTGACTTTGTAACCAGGGATCGAAGTACAATAAGATATCTAGAAGATGCCCTGCATTCCAGACATACTCCTGTTTACCCCCACAGTGTAGTGACAATCCACTGTCACCGTGACAGACAGAAAAACTCACGCAAGAATATAGAGCAGTACATTATTTTCCTATTGGTTCACTAGCTTGAGGTGCTCAAAATGGCCATGTGGCATCAATATGTTCTAATTTAGAATCCTATAAAATATAAATATTTGACACAGTCTCTAAAAATACATGCTACTAGAATTTGTGCATGATTTACAAACTAAAAGCATGCTATAAAGATAATATTCAGAGTATTCCACAGAACAATTATGCCTAAAACATTTGTGTAAATTGTGTGTTTTATTCTGAGTATACTTATCTTCAGGTATTCTAAGAATTTTGTCTGTCAGGCAGAGCACACCGATTTAACCAGGCCTGATTGAAAACCTTCAGTGCTGAGAATAAATTTAGCTAACTTGGAAGTGAATGCTTTGCATGTATTCTTATTCTCACAATTCATTTCTGTACAACTAAAAGCTCTGTTTGACACAAGTGAGGGAGAAATTTGAGAAGCTTGTGTTTGGCTTTCTCCAAACATTACTCCATGACCTTTTCCCTTGCTAATTTTGCCTTGCATTCATCAACTATAGTAAACTATATGAGCATAACACCTTATGAATCCTGCAGACCTTTCTAACAAATTGTAATCTCTATAAAGGTTAGATTAGAATAACAAAACAGAGATGCTAATGGTTTCACATTTAATTTGGGGGTTATGTTAAACATTTTGAAGTTTTGAATACTTCCATGTGTTAACGCTTTTAGTCTATAAAAAATCACAACACTCTAGATTCAATTCTCTGAGTGATGGAAAAACATGGCATTCCGTCTGGGCACAGTGGCTCATGCCAATAATCTCAGCACTCTGGGAACATGAGATAGGTCGATTGCATGAACTCAGAAGTTTGAGACTGGCCTGAAAAAGAGAGATCCCATCTTCACTAAAGAAACAGAAATATTGACCAGGTGTTATGGTGGGCACCTATAGTCCCAGCTGCTTGGGAAACTGAGGCAGGAGGATCACTTGAACTCAAGAGTTTGAGATTTCTATAAGCTATGGTATTAGGACACACTAGCCAGGAGCAACTGAGTGAGATTGTGTCTCAAGAAAATCTATATCTATATCTATATCTATATTTATACATACAGAGAGAGAGAGAGATGAGAATAATAATACTTCTATAGGTAGTTATTATTAGTCTAGGTCTCATTTTTTCCTAAGTAATATGTTAGAAACTAAAGATGAAAAAGAGGAGTTGTGCATATATTTCTAATGTGTACCTAATATAAGATAGAGAATGAGGCAGCTGGTGGAATGAAATAATGACTGTATTCAGTTCTTTCAGTGATTGTTCATATTTGATAAAGAAGGTTGAGAGGGAAACATAATGAATGGGCAGTTGATGGTCACAGAGGAAAATCTCAAAAGAGATTTTAACCCTTAAATTAAGTGGAGGAACTTTCGTTTATATATCAGTGGAATGGAGAGAAGGAGAATAAGGACAGATGCAAGTAAACATATCAATGATGATTAGCTTTATGCCAGCCCACAGCTTTTATGTAAATGCATGATGGTTTCCATATGCTCATTCTCTGTAGTATCATAGACCAATTACAAATAAGTTTTCAATCACACTTATATATGTCTATAATTTTAATTTATAAGTTGAATGTCAACTATCAAAGCAAAGACTTAAAAAAAATAGTCTGTATCCAATACCTGGTAGAGGGCATAAAAAAAAACAGATGTTCAACAAGATTTCACCCCAAGAATCACTGAAGGTGATTAATGATCATGGTTGGAACACGCCCAGGGAGATTGAGCTGCGTAACAAGGACAAAGAATGACAAAGTCATGGTAGCGTGTATATTTAGCATCTGCTCACTATCTTGAAGCAGGTAAAATAGTTGTAGTAAGGATAAGAATCCACGAAGCACATAATTTCCCCCTATTATGCTTCCTTCAAAATATAGACATATTGGAGAAAGATTCAGTAGTAGGAGATGTTTATATAAAACACAGTTAAAAAAGGAAATAACTAATAAAAGTGAATTTTAAAATACAAGGAACCTGGAAAATGTCAAGATGATGATCTCACTAAGGAATGAAGGAATGTTGTGTTTTCACTAATATACGAAGTTTGTGGCTCAGGTAGGGTAAAAACTTACCAGGAGATATTGTCAATCTTAGGTCTATTGAATTTTATCTAGATGTAAAATGAAAGAGTTTGATGCCTGATAATCTTAAGAGTTAAGGGAGCACTAACAAAGAAGAAAAAACAATAGCCTGCAGTTATACATATAGTTCTAGCTTTAGCCATTTTCCATATTCAGCAAAATAGTGGAGCTCTGGAGAAACAAAGGAGATAAAGAGGGTAATAAGCACACACCATACGTTTGCACATGCCCGCTTAAGAAGAGAAAAATATGTTTTGGATTTACAAATGTATTTTTGACAATGAAATTCCCTAAGTGTGGGATATTTTTATAAATCTACTCATTTCTTTTTCATTCGGAGTATTTACATTTTTAATGCAATATTCTAATATTAAAGGTTACTGTAACTGATACAACTTCCATATTTCAGAGAGTTCCAGATGTGTCAGGGGAAGGAAATATGACATCTGACCTCACTTTTGGACAGTGATTACCTGAGAGAATTAATGATAAATTGCACAGATGGAGGTGCTCTTCATGCGAGAACAATACAACAGAAGATGAAACAGAACACTATCACTCTGCAAATAATTTGAGAAGCTTGATTGATTGTCTCTTTACACAGTAATCCCCCTACTCTGATAAATACATTCTAATTAACTATTTAATTACATAGTTAATAACTCTGCATTTTTGTCCCTTGGAAATGATTGCTTACATTTACTACTTCCTTCTGATAAATATGACAAATCCATCTCTGTGAGAAGATACAAACCAATGAGAAAAAAATGTTAAAAAGATAAATACAATCTGCAAACTACTACATAGATATTATAAGATTTCAAAGTGTGTGAATATGTTTTTAAATTCTTAGTAATATGTGGAGATCAGTAAATAGATTGAGAACACACTTTCAGAATTACTATTATTGTTTTAGCCAAATCTACTTCCAAATGATTTCAGCTATTGTTTGAAATGAAGTGAAACTTTAAAGCACATTATTTGTCCCTATTGAAGATGGTATGCTATTATTTGCATATATGTAATGAAGATTGAGAATAGTTTGAATATGGGACATAGGGAAGGTTTTAAACACAGGAAGACAAATTGGAATTATATGTCTGACATAAAAATAAAAAAAGTTACAGGAATAATAAAATTTATGAACATTTATAACATATATTGAAAATGTAAATATATGGAAAAGCAAAACAATGATACAAGTCTTTATTAAAATTTGTAAACTGAATAGGAGAAATAAAAGTTTATATTACATATATCAAATGCAAAATTACTGCAATGAAAAATTATAAATTTAATTATGGTCCTGCAATTCAAAGATTAAAGAAAATGAGAAAATGAAAATGAAAAATCCAAAATGAATAGTTTGTGAATTTACTTGGAGAGTATAGAAATATAATTCATTCTGTTAAAATTGAGTTTCCAGAATAAAACTCATTATAATTAAAACATTTATGATAATAAAAATGTGAGAAGCATATCATATGTATGGATGTTGTAATTAGTAACACTTTTTCTAAGTTAATCTGTATGTACTGATATCAAATTTTTATTCAAAATTATGTTATAATGTTTGTTAACATGGCAGAAGTATTGTAAATATTATCCAGAAAATAAAATTCACTTAACTGTCAAGTATCTTGAAATAGAATTATAATGATAGAGTATTTTGCTGATGATGGTTATAACAGCTCTTCACATATGAAAATAATTTATTGACTATTAACTGAATATTGAAGTGAATACTTGCTTAATGATAAAATAATTAAAATAGTGTTCATGAATAGAGAGTATTTAAGCATAGATTATAAGTAGTTTTATGATGAAACATGACACATTGAAGAGTACTGATATAGTCAATTCCTATACCAAGCAATCAATTGTTTTATGAAAACCAGCAAGCATTTGATAGGAACTGTAAATCTATAAACTCTCCATTATACACTAAAGCAAACTAACTTCCTGATACATCCATGATTTCCTAAAAGTGTATTTAAGTTCTTTCAAGTGCTTGCTATGTGAGCTAAATTGGCAGGTGAACTTGTATAAGCATGTGTGTGGTCTTTTTTGCCTATGCTGCCTGTGTGTGTGTGTGCGTGCATGCATCAGTTAATGTTTTAGCATGATGGTGAGGTAGGTTGTGTAATTTTATCTAGACAGGATCGCACATGCCTGGAATTCTGGAACTCCAAGGAGGCTCTCTGGCTATTCATTGCAAATCATTTAAGAAAATAATATTATAAATGACTAAGAAACACAATCTTATGTTTGGGTTGAGAGTAGCAAAAGGTATCTAAGTTCTTAAAATTAAATACAGAAATTTGAATCATATTTGAAAATTTTGATTCAAATAATTCATAATTGCTAAGTCGTGGAAGAAGCCCAAAAGCCCATCAACCCACGAATGGATTAATAAATTGTGGTACATGTACACCATGGAATACTATGCAGCCTTAAAGCTGGAACGTAAATGCTTTTAAGTGCAAGGCAGCAAGTTTGGGGGGGAAATTCTGCCCTCCAAGAAGAAGTTTCTTACTTGGTCTGTAAGTTCTAGCATTAAGTTCCAACATACTAAACTGCAGAGTTTTCCATAAAATGGCTGTTGCTCAACATCCTATCTTTATGTTTCTATGACTGTAGTTGCTACCTTTGCAGATTCATGAAATGCTAGCTCTGCAACTCTCTTCATTGCAAACTGGCTCTGTTAGTGGCATCTGAAATATATATGTGCTGCAAAATGCATTTACAAAATGGCTACCTCCTTGGATATAGGTAAAGGAAAGGAACAGTTTCTCCTGAGTGCTGCCTAGAAGACTATTCCCTGTTACTTAGAGTCCTTTTCTCCCTCTGTCCCTATAGATCCTTTTTCTGCTTTCCCCGCCATCAGTCATCTCCTTAGCTGACACAATTGCACTTAAAATTTGTCCCTTTGCAGGTTTGCTGGTGCTTTACTCTATTTCATGCAGGTTATAAAAGTGGTTATCACTTTTGTACTCCAGCGGAATTAAAGAACTTTCAATCTCATCTTTTATAACCTTTGCTTACTCTTCCTATAGAGATTTTGTTTAGGGAAGATACTCATTTGGATTTGTTATTAGCTGTGCGTTAGCCAATCTAGCCCATAGGAGCACCTTAAATACTGAGAATGGATGTTCCTTAGGCTTTTTAGTCTGTGGATTTTTATGTCTTTTTTTTTTTTCTTAGTGGGAATAGAGTAGGGAAAGATGAAGGTTAAGGAAACCAGAGTCAAGGTTGTTAAAGGCCCATTAGGTAAAATGTAAGACAAGTATGAAAGTATAAACTTTCTTCAAGCTCTTAGGATATGGATATATCCCTTAAGCTATTTGATTTTGTGTTCAAAAACCTGAATTGCTTTATTTTGTTAAAAAGTATTTTTGTGGAAATGTTAATTCATTATTTAAACAGATTGCTATATACTGAGTATGTACTCTTGCTTTGAGAAAATCAGAAACATCTATCATTCTGATAAACATTGGATAATTTGGACAATATTTTCTTTCTTTTCTTTTATTTCCTAACAGAGATGCTGCTATTAAAAACTGTTGCTTTGTCAAAGCCCATATTCTATTATGTGGTGTTATTTATACAAAGTCTAATAAAACATTATGCTACTAATCAAAGGTGATAGATGCAAAACATGGTTTTGTCTTCTGGCACTATGGATTATGCTAATAGCCATATGCCCATAATTGATATTTTGTTCTTCAGTCACAGAAAAATAAACCAACTATAAAAGACAACTTTTTTTGTTGTGATAGGTGCTTATACAAATTGTCTTTTATTTTCCATTATGTTTTTCATAATTTCTTAGTTAATTATTTAGTAGTATAATACTTTTATGACACTAAGATTGTCACTACATGCCAAATAAAGATTTGAAATATATAGTATACGCACAATGATGTCATCTCTAATATCCTCACCATGCAGCTTGGAAAAAACAATCAAGCCAATAACATTTAAGACATTTGGAGGATGACAATTTTTTTTCCTGTTTTCACTAATGTTAGAGGGTACCTCACATTTTAGATTCCTGTGGAGTAAGAATTTGTAATAAAAAAAGCAATCCAGAAAAATATAGACTTCATAGCTATAGTGGAAACTCAATTAAGGCAGTGTCACGTAGGATTTTTCACACAGCCCTATATTAGAGGGAAACTCATTTTCTATAGGGAATTCATCTGCAACTCCACAATAAAAGGCTCCCTTTGCATGTAAATGTAAATGTGGTTATGTGTAATCAAAAAATATTCATTGTGTGTGTTAAGGGAACTCCACTAAATACTACTAAATGCTAGAAGGAAATACAAAAAGAAGTTAAAGATGTACTTACCCTAGAAGAATTTATGATCCACTTGGGAGCTGTACTCTACAATTTAGGAACATTTTTAAGCAAGACATCCAGGTAAATTGATAGAGGCTTTAAGTGCTAAAAAGAAGAGACTTGTGATAGGATTGCCAGCAGAAATTGATAACGATTTTAAAAAGTCTAATGTCACTATGAAGACAAGTTAAAACTTTCCTGAGATCTCTGGAACCTGCATGTACAAATTAAGTAGATGTCATCTGAAGGTCATGGTATCGTCCTCTGTCAACAATAACAAAAAATCCCTCATTAATACTTGAAGTGGCATCATTGCTGACTCATGTCTTTGAATTAAGCAATCCCTTCCCCATGAATTTGGTATGATTGGGGCATTTGGTTGCCATGGTAAGTGGTCTAACACACATCTGTACACATATCTTCTAATTATAAATATCATGCTCATCTGAATATCACAAGAAGAAGAGGTGATGAATTCAGCTCATTTTAAAATAATTTTATTGAATCATAATTGTGTACATTGGTGCAATCATAGGGCACAATGTGCTTCATATACAATCAGAAATATTTTGATCATACTGTTACAGATAGCCTTCATGGCATTTTCTTGATCACTATACAAATACATTGATACTCTACATTTAATAAGTTTCACCAGTACCCTGCTAAGATGCACCGTAGGTGCGATCCCACCAATTGCCCTCCCTCCACCTATCCTCCCCCCTCCCCTCCCCTCCCTTTCCCTTTTCCCTGTATTCTTGTGCTATAGTTGGGTTTTAGCCTTCATATGAAAGCTATAAATTAGATTCATATTAGGGCTGAGTACATTAGATATTTTTTCTTCCATTCTTGACATACTTTGCTAAGAAGAACATGTTCCAGCTCCATCCACAAAAGAGGTAAAGTCTCCATCTTTCTTTCAGGCTGCAAAGTATTCCATGGTATACATGTACCACAGTTTATTAATCCATTCGTGGGTCGATGGGCATTTGGACTTCTTCCACGACTTAGCAATTATGAATTGGGCTGCAATAAACATTCTGGTACAAATATCTTTATTATGATGTGATTTTTGGTCTTCAGGATATATACCCAATAGAGGAATTATAGGATCGAATGGCAGATCTATTTTTAGATCTCTAAGTATTCTCCAAATGTATTTCCAAAA
>CAUYON010004438.1:0-15512 GCA_963573935.1 Arctocebus calabarensis | reverse complement strand
TCCCATGTACTCAACTTTGATATGAGGACAATTAATGACAATTATTGACACTGTGGGGGTGAAGGAAGGGGAGAGCAGAGAGAGGAAGAATGAGGGAGGGGTGGGGAAAGGAAGAGCAGAGAGAGGGAAGGAGTAAGGGGGGTGGGGTCTTGGGGTCTTGGTGTGTGCCACTCCTTTTGGGGGCAGAACACGATTGTAAGAGGGTCTTTTCCTAACAAATGCAACCAGTGTAACATGGTTTCTTGTACCCTCAATGAATCCCCAACAAAAAAATAAATAAATAAAAATAAATAAATAAATAAATAATTGCTTTGTCCTACCTTCCATCCCCCACTAGATTCTGAATTGCTTTCTTTTGTTTCCCCAAAACTATGTGTATCATAATGTCTGTACATAACAACAACTCGGTGAATACAGGTGAGCTAGATAGACTTTATTTCCTTCCTCCCCAGCCCACCTGCCCACACAGCTCAGGTGAGGCCTCCATCCCACCGAGTCTCTTAGTGCCCTGAATGGCCACTTAGCAGAGAACTTGCTTGCTTTCCTTACCAGGTTGTCAACACCATCAGTGGAGGACTGTGACCCTCTCCTTCACCATTTACCCCTATTCCTGGAAAAGTGCTTGGAATATGTAACTCACTCAGTGGGTGTCTATAAGACAGTTGAATGAGGAAAGGGATGAGCAGCTGAGGGGGGCTTGAGGATAGAGAACTGCAATGTCCCAGGCCACACCAGGGCTCAAAACTTGGCCTCATGCAATTCCAGTCATGACCAACAGAGGGTGGTCCCCTCTGAGGTTCTTAAAGATAATGAGATTCTTGTCTTATAAAGGTTTGCCAGTGGCTTGTGCTATTAAAGCATGTGGCTTTAGGTAATGACCTATTTAAGGGTTTCAGTAGAAATTGCCCACCCTATAGCTGAGTTCCCAGCATGGCTGAGGCAGTCAGACAGCCTTGTTGTTACTAGATAAAGAGGGTCTAGCTGCCTGTCACTGTCAGCTATGATGCAGAAACAAGGATATGTCCACCAACCTTGATTTGTCACAAGGCGGTTGATTCTGGAGAACAGTCAGAGCAGCCTCTCCAAAACTGTTCTGTTCTTCCATTTCCAAAATTATAGTTTTTACATACACATTCAAAGCAAAGACTATATTAACCCTTATTTTAAATAATAATCAACACAATTCAGTGAACTATAACATTCCAACTCAAAAGTTAATCTCAAACAAAACAATAAGAATGGGAGACAGGAGGTAAAGATCACTAAACCAACCAGACCAGCTGTTTCTTATAGGTCCTCACCTTACTAACTCCATCTTATTCTCGCTATATGTGCTTTCAACGTTAGGACTGAAAAGTTATCTCTGCATTTTGAATCTTTAGGTGCAATCCCAACAAGGCCTCCAATGGGGTAACTTTAACTCATAATAATCCTATGCCATAGATGCAGTTCTATGCTGTAAATAGATCTGGATGGGCTGTAGATAGATCTCTGCAAAGCTGTCTTTTCTGCCCGCATGCTCTAGGCCAGCTCTCTCTTTACAGTTGAAAGGCCTGACACTTGTTCCTGACCTTTCAAGCCTTGGGTCTCCACAGCAAAAAGAGAGTCATAGTAACTCCTTGAGCTCAGGGTTTGGTGAAGATCATGCATCAAAGATCATGCATCTATCTACATGATGTAGATAGATCATGTAGATCTATCTACAGCACATCCAGATCTACTTACAGCATAGAACTGCGTCTACAGCATAGGATTATTATGAGTTAAAGGTCATTGATTTTTTAATCAGGCATTAAAGGTGGTGGGATTTACATTGCTCTAGAAATACTGGTTCTATGTTCACTTATATAAAACCTTGGATAAGAAGGATAACAGGGTCTACTCATTCATTAATTCACTCATTCACTTGTCTCCAATTACTGGACAAGTTTTTCTGAGGGTTAACTGTACCAAAAGCACAAAGAGTATTAGAGTTGAACCCACAGGTGCAGTGATGGGGTTCCCAGGAGGAGGACCAGCAAGGGCAAACACAAGGATGTACGTATCCCACTTGAAGACATGCACCAAGTACAGTAATAGTGAAAGCATTTATGCAGGGCCAGATACCAAAGGGCAGCAGGTCCCACTTCATCCTAATGGTGAGAAGGAGATTTTGAAGGATTTTAAGCAGGGGTGGATGTGGGGGTGAGGTGGTAGGTCAGATTAGTGTTTTGAAAGGTCACTCTGTTGGTCATGAAGAAAGTCGGGGTGGAGGGCAGAAGGCTGGAGTCAGGAGACCCCTCTGAGGCCAGCTGTCTCACCAGAAAGCTCTGTAGGTAGAAGAGGATGGCCTGTAAGTTCCCTTTGGACTCAAAGTGCTATTTTTCCACAGGTACAGATATAGATACTTTAGTCCTTCAGAATAAAGAGAGGTTATCAGAAATATACCACAACTGGGAGGGGGGGAAGGTCACTGGCAAGCTGGGGTCTAAAAATACCATGATCTAACTGTGCCTACCTGTCACCCACTTCTTCAGCGAGTCTGACACGGTGTCAAGAAGCGCTTGTCTGTGCCTGTCTTCAGCTCTAGTTAAGAAGAGCCTGCAGGAGGTAATCAGGCAGGGAAAATGTCATGCACCTTGCCGGATGGTGTCCTACTGAGGTGACTTGACTATAACAAAGCTGCCAAGGCAGAACTCAAGAGTCAGACATCTTCCTGGATTTAGCCCTGATTTCCCTGGGCAGGGGTGGGGAGTGCAAGGCTTGGGCCATCTCTGGAAAATTGTGCTGCTATGGCTTTTCGGGGACCTGCCTTCCTCTTGTAGTGTTGAGCAGAGAACTCGCAAGATATGCTCCCTATTTCTCTTTCTAGGCTCCCCACACTCAGGAGGGCTCAGTTCTGTTCATGAGGCAAGAGTGGAGGTGACAAGGAGATTCACGAGGACACGAATGCAAGTCTACACTAGAAATGGCAGGAAGGGTGCTCCTGGGAAAGGAAACAGTGTAGATAATGTCCGGAATCAGGAATGTGGGTGTGCGGAAACAGGTCTCATATGTTGCTTTTTCAATAATTGGAGACTTCTAATGTCAGAGGAGACTGTCCAGGTCTGGGTGGCATATTCATGAGGCTACTAGGGCTGGTATTAACTAGGAACTCCCCACTCCTTGCAGTATCATAAATATTCACCTGTAAACCTTGTAGGCCCAGTAGTGGTTGAGTGTGTGCATGCTTGTGTGTGTATGTTGACTTTAAAAATTTACAAAAGGGCATAAACATTTTGGTACTAGGCATGTGCATTTTAAAAAACATGTAAGATAGGCTCGGCACCTGTAACTCAGCGACTAGGGCACCAGTCACATACACCAGAACTGGCGGGTTTGAATCCAGCCTGGGCCTGCCAAAAAACAATGACAACTACAACCAAAAAATAGCCGGGCGTTGTGTTTGGTACCTGTATTTCCAGCTACTTGGGAGGCTGAGGCAAGAGAATAGCTTAAGCCTAAGAGTTTGAGGTTGCTGTGAAGTATGATGCCACAGCATTCTACCCAGAGCGACAGCTTGAGACTCTGTCTCAAAAAAAAAAAAAAATGTAAGATAGTATTGTAAACTGTTTAAGTATTTATCTTTAAATCATGAAAGTGTGAAAATACAGGCAGGAAGACTCTATGTCAAGTTCAATATAGAGCCAATCTCTGGGGAGAGGGAGGCAAAAGTTTTACACTATTTGCAACCTTTTTCTTCAAAAGCAGATATACTACTAAATGGTGTTTACTTTTTTATATCCGCTCTAAGGATTCCATAATTTATGAGTAAAATGTAAAAATAGAAATCATGGCAACAGTAATGAAACTAGAGCTCTTTAGAGTTGGTGCATCAATGCTCTGCCCTTTCCCGACTCCCCTCCCCTGACCTAGGCCTGCTATCTTTCTCCCAGACCAGGTGGCACCTTAGAATGGAGTTACTTTCTCCAGCCACTGGCCTGTCACCTGAGTCTGATCAGTGCTGCAGAGATGGGCTCTGATGCCTGCATTGTCACCAGATTCAGTTACTTCTGCCATTCCATCCAGGTCCAGACGCTGAAATGACCTTCAGTCTTGACTACTGTTTAGGAGGGGAGAAGCTGCCCCTTCCTGGTGCATTGGAGTGACTGGGTGCAGGATTTTGCCTATCCACCCCAGGTTTAGTTAGATCAGTCCTCTATGCCTGGCCCCCATTCCCAGTAAGAACCCTTCCAGGTCCCCAGTTTTTCACCACCTCATATTGCCCCTTGACCTATACTTCCTCTGCTCCCACCTTCCTCCCTGTGTACTCCTGAACCCCAACCGTAGAGCAGAAATGCCCCTCTACCTTGGGCCTGTTGAACAGCTTTGTCCATCATCCCTGCTGAGGCTGGGCTCTCCCTGGAGGGGGCCACTTCCTGACAGGACCCACACCTGGATAAGAGATAAGCTGTACTTCTTTCCAATTTCCCTGCCCCTCCTAGACCATTATTTTTCCAACTTCACATAGGTACAAAGCCCTTTCTTTAAGGATCACATCCTCAGGCCAGATGGTACTATTGCTGGTCCTTCCTGCTGTCATCTCCCAACTCTGACATTCCCCTTCATTTAGGGAGAGCCTCAGCACCTGAACACCACACCCTGAATGACTTTGAGATTGCAGATTCATGGGCCACAGGCTGAATCAGCCTGTACATGTTTGTTTGTTTGTAAATAGGGATGTGCATTAGTCAGTATCATAGACTGAATGGCTTAAACAACAGAAGTTCATTTTCCCAAAGTTCTGGTGCCAGCTGGGTCTCTTCCTGGCTTGCAGATGGCCATCTTCTCATTGTGTCCTCACATGGCCTTTTCTCTATGTGCATGGAGGGGGGAGAAAGATAAAGTGGGGGGACAGGAGAAGGGGAAGAGAAGAGGAAAAGAAAGAGGGAGAGTGAGAAAAGATCAATGTCCCAGCTCAAGCACTCAGGGAGGAGGAGTCTCCTCTTACTCAGGTTTTTTGTTCTTTGGAGTCATCAATTGATTGGGCAAAGCCCTCTTACATCAGGAAAGGGCAAACTGCTTTACTCAGTCTACTGATTCAAATGCTAATCTCATCCAGAGACACCCTCAAGAACACACCCAGGATGATGTTTAACCAAAGTCTGGGCACCCTGTGGCCCAATCAAGCTGACTTGTAAAATTAACCATCACAACAAAGGACACAGACTTTTCAAACTCAGTAATTCCTCTCCTTTTATATACATAGATGATAATCCTAGAGATTTAAACAGCACTGCAGGGTGCTTTGTTGATAGCCTTTGACTTCATCTATGTTCAAGGGTAACAGAACTAAGGGGAGCTAAGACCACAAAAGCAAGAGTGTTCTGGATGAGTGTAAAGTTCCATAGACATGCCTACTGGTGCTGGTATCATGGTTCAGATCACATTAACCATTGTTTTCTGAGAATTAATTACAAGCAAGACCCTCAGCCTGGCCCACCAGAAGCCTAGTTGGGGACAGATTAAGGTCTTGGGATCTCTGAAGCATCCCAGTTCCATGTGCAGCATGAGGCTGCCTAAGAGCATGTTGACAATGTGACCTTAGGATACTCCCTGGGACCCAATGTGCTCATGTGAGCAAGAAGCCTCTGAATGAGGCAGGGATATACAGATCCATCATAAACTGAACCCCCTAAGAACTTCAGCTGAGTTTCTTACCTCTCTGAGCCTGTTTCCTAGTGGGTAAAATGACAGTCATCATTGCGCTCATAGTTGGTGTGAGTATTCATGAGATAGTGCCAGAAGATGCTCACCACACATGACAAGTGTCTGGTGGAACTTCACAGATCCCATTTATTCATGAGTTTGCACAGATTAAACATGCATTTACTGAGGTCTGCTATGAGCAAGAACTGTGCTAGGGGCTGGAAAAACAGCAGCAAATCACATTCTCTCCCCTCAAGTGAGATGAGGCAGAACCAGCCAAGTCAATACTCAATAGTAATCCCATGTAGTTACCCATTTAACAGGTAAAGCAGGGTGCTGTGGGGCCCAGAGCAGGGGTGTCACTCACAGCCGGGGGCTGTGTATAGGAAAGGCTTTCCAGGGGAAATGACCCTTGGTCCATTACTTCGATGAATAAGTAGAAGTGTGGAGCATAAAAGCAACATAGTTAACTCCTTGTCTTCTTGCTTCTTCCACTTGTGCTGAGATCCTGGAGCAATGTTACACACTCAACATGCTTGGAACAAACCTCAGGACCACTCAGGCCCACTGTGATGTCTAGCTGTGTCCAGTTTTAACCTGCACTTGGCAGGTCTCCGTGGGCACATGGAGAGTAAAGAAGTCAGGAGCCAAAATAAAAGCTCCTTCTTCCATCCATCAGAACATACTCCAGATGGATTACTGTAAGTCCCAGAAAACCATTTTGGCCCCAGAAAAACTAGAAAGGAATATCTATCAAGCACATGGGAGGAAAAAGGACTTGCTAAGCACAACAACAATAGAAAAAGCCCAAGGGAAAACAATGGGCAGAAGAGGTGTCAGCAAATTTTAAAGTCTGTACACATGGGGGTGGGATGGTGTGGGGAAAAATTTAGCAGACAAAACATTTGCAGCAAAGAGTTAATAATTTTCTTATATAAAAATTCATATACCTTAATAAGAAAAATATGGAGTTTTCTGTGGCTAAGGGACTAAAAGACCCAATTTCCAAAATAAAAAGAAGCACAATTAGTAAGGAAACATATAGAAAGATGCACCTCCTATCCTCTGTAGTAACAAAGAAAACGTAAGCTGAAATGAAGTTGAAGTACCATTCACACCTAGCAAAGCTTAATCCCAGGGCTGGCAATAGTTGGAGCAAAAAGTTTTTTGCTCCTTTGCCCATGCGTTTGGAGAGGGCATTATCTGGTGATACAACTTGACTTTATCGGAAGACTTTTGATAAACATGTATCAAGGGTTTTATTTTATGGGCAAGAGGAAACTACCACTTACTATTCTCTAGAGTTCCAAGGGTAGACTACAAGAGGTACAGGGACTTGTCAAGGTCATGTATGTGTTCTTTCACTCATTCAAAAATTACTGAGTACCTCTTATTTGTGAAAAACAGAGCTACAAGCTCTGCTGATACAGCAGTGAAAGGCGGACAAGGTTTCTCAGCCAGCTGGTCCTCTGTCTGACTAGAAGGTTTCATGGAGACCTTCCAGCAGTTTTCTAGGGTATGGGAAATCTCCCTCCAACATCTGAAAGAGGCAGAGAGGCATCTGACCTTGTAGCTCCGAGAGCCTCAGGTTATTTGAGTGTCTTATTATTTTGGGATAACAAAAACACCATGAGGATGGGTGGCACCTGTGGCTCAAAGGAGGAGGGTGCCAGCCCCATATGCCGGAGGTGGCAGGTTCGAACCCAGCCCTGGCCAAAACTGCAAACAAACAAACAAACAAACAAACAAAAAAACAAACACCATGAGGTATTTGCCTAAAGAGGAGGAAGCCTCTGTAGTGGGATCCGGAGCCCAGTGACCTGACTTCCGAGCTTGCTGTGGCTCATTTCTGGCTTGGTCTCTTAAGCGAGTCACTGAGCCTGTATTTCCTACCATAAGGCCTAACCACAGATGTGAGTGAGTGGCAGAAGGTTCGTGGAAGTGTCAGAAGGACATGAGGGGTATCCACCACTCAGGAAACTAGGGCTTGCCTGGAAGTGGGTTATTTCAATTAGTGCCCTAGAACGTGACCCCACCTGTTCAGCCTGGATCATTCCAGGTGAGAGATGGGTTTCTCCTCGTAGTCTTGAGCTTAGAGGAGGACTATCCCACTGGTAATGAGTCCACATTCTTTTCAGCAGTTACAGAACTCTAATGACTTGATGGCTAATTTTGTTCGGATTCATATATTGCTTAATTAGGATTTTTACCCCATAACAGATGGCTGTCTTCATTAAATCATGATCCATTCACTCTGACAGGAAGCAGCTGGTTTAGAGGGGTAGGTGGCAATTTATTGTCTTTGAGTCAAAATGAACCAGGAGGAAAGGAATCCAGGTGGAAATAATGGAATTTGTTCTGTTTAGTTTTATCTGTAAAATTAGGGGGATTTCTGTTTGTTTTTCATCTTCCCTTAAGTCTTTTAGAGGTCTGCATTATGATCCTTACAAACCTTAAGCCATTGGGGAGCCATGTGGGTCACCTCCTGAGAAATGGATGGCGGGGAGGCAGGAGCATCTGCTGTCCTGGCTTCCACAGCTGGGTGTGCAGCTGTGCAGCATGACCACACCAGGGTGGACACATTGTGTTGCTCTAAGAAACCACTCCGTCGCTCTTGGAAAATGATTTGTTCTTGTTTTTAGTTTTTGTTTGCTTTGTTTTGTTTTACAGACAGGTGAGTAAGTCTCAGCGAGTGAAGGTCACTTGCCCGAGAACACCAAGTGTTTTGGTCGTGGCCTGTTCCATAGCTGAGATCTTCATTTCCTTGTCATGGGAATCCAGTCTACCAGCCCTGACATCACCACTGAACTCGTGAGAGATGCAGAGTCCCCCCTCCACCCCCCAACATGCTGAATCAGACTCTGCATCTGACTAAGATCCTCAGTGGATGTGTGTGCTGCTCATAGAGGTTTACGAAGCCTAGACAATGCCAGTCATATCCAACGGGGTCGGGTATGATCTGAACATGGCTTGTTTGGGAGCTGTCATTTGTGAAGTGCATACCAGGGGCCTGGTGCTGTACAATTTTTGCAAGGTGCTTATGTATTTTATCTCATTTAATCCTTATGAAAGTGTGGAATGTTACATATAAAGAAGGTACTTTATTCCCATTTTACTGATGGAGAAACCAAAGTCTTGAGAGGTTGAGTGTATTTTCGTGAAGCCTCACAGTTAGTAGATGAGTTTAAACCCAGTTCTAAGGTCCAAGCCTGGCCTTTCAGGCTGCTGTGGTTTGAATGTTCATGTCCCTCCAAAATTCATGTTGAACTAAATCTTCAATGCAGTTGTATTAAGACATGGGGCTTTCAGGATTTGAGCAGGCCACGGGGCCCCGCAATTAGCAATGGGATTGATGCCCTTATAGAAGGAACTCCCTGTACCAGCTTGAGCTGATTAACTAGCCCCCTTTTCAACCTTTCTGCCATGTGAGGATGAAATGAGTGCCGCCATCCTAGAAGCACAGAGCAGCTTTCAACAGACTTCACATCTGCTAGTGTCTTCACTAGAGACCTCCCAGCCTTCAGAATTGGGAGAAATAAATTTCTGTCCTTTTTCCAATTCCCTAGGCTAAAGTATTTTGTTATAGCTGCAGGAATGTATTGAGATGCCAATGTTATCTCCAAATGCCAATGACTTTTTAACCATTATGAATGAAAGATGTCTTTAGCATCATTCTAAAAGTATTACATTCTGTCCTGTGCTCTGAAATTAAATCGATAAAACATAATGTTACCTTTTCAAAATTAAAAACTTCATAATGAATATCTGTTATTTTAGGTAGACAAAGAGACCTATAGATTCTTAGAAAGTGTGTGAACCTATTTATTTTTCCACTGAATGAACCTGGTCAGCTGAAGTTTTTAAATAAACTTTGTATTTTAAAATAGCTTTAAATTTAAAGGAAAAAAATGTGAAGATAGAGTAATTTGTTCCCACATTCCCTATAGTCAGTTTCCCCTATGGTACACTTGTCATAGTTCATGAACCAGCTGTGATAATACTATTTATTACAGTCCATACTTTGTTCAGATTTCCTTACTTTTTTAACCTGACGTTCTTTTTCGCTCTCAAGATCCACCTAGGCACACACGACATTTAGTTGTCATGTCCCCTTAGGCTCCTCGTAGCTGTGATGGTTTCTCAAACTTTCCTTGTTTTTGATTATCTTGACAGTTTTGAGGATTACAGGTCAGATATTTGTATCGAATGTCCTCATTTGGGACTTGGGTGGTGTTTTGCCCATGTTTAGTCTGGGATTACAGGTTTGGGGAGGAAGACCATAGCCATCCTCACATCATACCTAGATGGGCACATGCTCTCATCAAGACTTCCCATAGTTGATGCAGCCTTTAGTCACCTGGCAGAGGCATGCTTGCTACTTTCTCAATAGTGAAATTGCTTGGTCCTTTCTATCTTCTTTGGAAGGAAGTCACTCCATGTAGCCCACACTAAAGGAGTGGGGGAGTTATGATCTACCTCCTTGAGGGCAGGGTATCTATATAAATTATTTGGAATTTTTCTGCATGTGAGATTTGTCTATTCTATCTGACTTATTTATGTAATCACATGTTTACATTATAAGGATTCATGACTATTTTATAATATGGGCAATAATCCAATATTATCGATACTTTTTTTATGGAGTTGCTCAAATAGTTCTAGCTTTGGCCATTGAGATTCTTTCCATTGGCTCCTGCATCCCTCTGACATAGCCCCCATCAAAGTAGATTTTCTTTTGAGCACTCCTTCACTTCATGACACTACAAGATGCTGTAATGCTTCAGGCTCATTTTATATACTCCTTTATCAACCCTAGAATCAGCCATTTCTGTAAAGGGCTGCTTTATGTCTTGTGTGTTTGTGTATCATGTATATAGTTGATCAGTGTTTTCCTACTAACATCAGCCTAACTCCCATTACTACCTGCTATGGGGCTAATTCACAGGGTCTTTCTCTCTCCTAGTTCTTTGTTCCTAAGTAGCTGCTGGTTGGGAATCAGATCAGAACTTCCCCAGTGCCCACCTCTCTTGCCTCCTGTTCCTGCCCCTCTTTACTCAGCACACTCTGCACACAGCCTTTAGTCTCTGCCTCTTGCATGCTTAGCTTTTCATGTCTTGGGGCCTTTCCTACCTTTGACACCCCACTGAGGCCCCTTCTCCATCTTCAGGTCTCACTCAAGTGTTCTCTCCTCATAGGACCATCTGACCTCCTCTGACCATCCTATCCCATATCTTGTCTCAACATCTATCTTCTTTAAAACTGGCAATGACTGTATTTCAGTTGATTTTGAATCTCTCTTCACACTAGTATTTAAGCCATGTCCAAGCAATATCTCGTAGTGGTTAAAATTGTGACCTCTGAAACCAGATTGTCAGAATGCTCAAAATGCTTCTTAAATCTCAGCAAGTGCTTCCCAGACATCATGTCCTCAAAACCTCATGTTGATCCTATAGGCTGACACATCTGGGGTTAAAGATCCCCTTTATCTAACCTTGGGAATGACAGAGTGCACCCATCACACAGTCAGTGCCCAGAGTGATGAAGAAATGAACAAACACAAGAAATACTGGCTGAAGGGCTCTACGGTGGTAAGCATGAGTCAGGGACACAGCTCCAGGCTTCTCACTCCAGACTTGTTCCTCTTTATAGGGAGATGGGGAAGAGGGGCTTCTAGGGCACATCTCAGGCCACCTTTCTCGTGCTGCCTATGCAGCTCCTATGGATTTGGATAGGGGAAGAATGGAAGATGCTATGCAGTATCTCTAATCCTCTTTTTAAAAGTTATTATTTAATAAATTAAGGTGCTTCTATATGGGAGGTGGTTTACCTGTGCCCGCTCATCTCACTTTCCCAATAGCTCTATGACATAGGCAGCCTTAGCCCTCCTTGTAAGCATGGATAAGCAGGAAGAGGTAATGAGGAATGCCGAGCAAGTGAGGAATGGAGTCAGTGTCTGCACCAATGTCTGTGGTTCCCAAGCCTTGCTACAAATACTGACACGTCATATTACAAATAGGAACACTCCCTCAGCGTTCTGAATTGGAAGGATCTAAGAGGTTCCTAGGGGAGGAAGAACAGAGAGGGAAAGTACACAAGCAAGGGCACAACACTGAACACATCATGGAAAGGTGAGAAGCAGTTGGTGGTACTGCTTTCCTGAGATTCCTGTTTCTATAGAGCACACACGGAAGCCTTCTTCAGCCAACCAACTAACCAACTATTCAAACCACCTGTGGCTACTACCTCATCTCCTCTCTTTAGCTCCCCTTCCAAGGAATCTTAGATTATCAGTTCTAGAAGACCCTCAGAGATGAAATTGTTGACATTCCCCCTTTTGTAAATGGTATAATAAAAGATTAGAGAAGGCAAGAAACTTGTTCAAGGGCAAGCAGTAACATGACACCACAGTTGGCATTAAGAATCAGGTTCTCTGATTCCTAAGTCATTCCCTGGTGTAACATGGTAACCTTGTTTCACCTGGTTTTATGAGGGAATTGCCATGGGGATTTGCATAATTCATCCTCCATCCCATTGACACAGGACCCCTTCACCTAGGGCTGGACATAGACTCCATTTGCTAGGCCCAACCAGGTTCACACACCAGCTTGAACACAAATCATACTCTCTGAGCCTGAGCAAGCACAGTAATCAGCTTGATCACAGATCTCAATCAGTGTCCCATCTATGCTGCCACTCCTGGAACAGAGAACACACCCCACATAAGATTGCATTCCTATGTAAGAGCAGTTTTAAAATTAATCTCTGCCCTCAGACCCCTGTCACCAAACAGTGGTGACATATTTTAGACATATATTCCATTTCCTCAAACACCCCTGCCTTCAGGGTGAGGAAAGCTGCATATAAACCCCTAGACATAAGGTCCAAATGGGCTACCTACTTGGGGTCCCCCTTCCGCTGTGTTGGAGGCTTTTATTTTTCATCTTATCTATCAGTAATTTCTGTTCTGTTGCTTACTCGTGGTGGTTTGTGGATTCATTCTTTGAATCTCAGCAACCAAGGACCCAACAAAGAGATTCTGGTTACATCATCACTGTGCATGTCCTAGTTCTTCAGAGTATGGCCCTTGAAGAAGAGAATTCATTTCCACCCTTTATCTTGTGACTCTCCTGAATGTCCACAATTAGTCTTTAGAAATGGAATGCAAAGACTTTTTTCTTGAGACTCACCCTGGATCCTTCTTCAGAATCACTCTTTCATAAGCTCCCAAATCCCAGCCAGAGCAGCAGGGACTTGGCTTTGGAGCCCAAGGTTCCAAATTACTGTTGGATCAGACTCCTAGTTCAGCAACTCCTAGCATCCAGTGTTTGGTGAAGAAGGAACCCAAGGAATGATGGATAGTCATCAATAAATTTCCAGCCTGATGGCTGAAGAGTCATTTACTTCACCATTAAGAGGGCCCCACACTTAGCAAGGGAGGTACAGGCTAAGAGGGATGGATATTTTTATGATCCAACTCTGAGTAAATTCATTTGAGGGCCTATTTAGCTTCAGGGCAAGTAGGAAGAGATTAAATATGTTAATAGATGCAATAGCACTTTCTGAACTGTAAAACGGTTGTGGAAGCACTTTCTAACTGTAAGGTGTTATGTAATGTGAGCTGAGATGGGAGCCTGAGCATCTTGAGAGGGTGGTGTGGGATTGCAGAAAGTGGTGCTCCTGAGCTGCTCACCAACAATCTCTGCTTCAGTATTTCCAGCTGCTTCATGAATTTATGTTTATGATTTTGGCCATCGAGTGAATGTTTCTTCTCCCTCTCCATGGAACTTTCCTTTGCAGCAGGCTGGGTTGCCCTACCATGTGGTTTCAATTTACAAGTACATGCTGATTACAAGGAAAATTTGCAATCACTCCTTTCCTTAATAAATGCATCATTTTATACAGAATTAGTTAAATGTAGTAAGTCCTAGAGAATATCAAACAATTCCTAAAGCTTTATAAAAGGCATATACAGCTATACAAAAATTTAATGTTTTTCTAATCAATCATTATTATTAGTGATTACATGACTGGTTACTTTAGTCAAAGCTTACACATGTTAAAATTGGTAAATTTTATTATATGTGAATTATATTTCAATAAGCTGATTTTTTTAAGGACAAAAGCACCTAAAGATATTTTGGTTATCTTTCAAACAATTATTATTAAATTTAACCTAATGCATTGCCAATAATGTAGGGAAGGGAAAAGATCTTCACTCATTACTAGGTTCTTGGCTGAGGCCCGTATAACAAAAGACAGAGTAACAAGTGAAAAGAACACAAATTTATTTGATACAAATTTTATGTGACATGGGAGCCTTCATAAGGAAAATGAAGACCTGAAGAAACAGGTAAGTGCAATATTTATGCTATGCTTGGTAGAAACCAGATAATTATGGAGAATCATGATTTGACAAAGAAGGTATGATCAAATGGCAATAAACTGGGGGACACTTAGCAAGTTGAGTTCAGATTCTTCTCTGAGACTCCTCTTCAGGGATAAGGATTCTCCTTCCTCAGGATGTAGAGAGAGAATCTTTTACATGAAGGTCTCTCTCAAGGGAGAACAGAAAGGGAAGGTGAGAGTAGCCTTCCTGCTTCTGCTGTTTTCTCAAACACCAAGGTGGTGTATTTGGAGATAGTACATCCTGAACTCCACTAATACAGAATGTTTCTTCTACAATATTTTAAATCTTATCTTCAGGACACACAGGCTGAAAAAGAGTCCTGAAACTTCAGCCAAGTTCACAACAAAAAACCCTAAGAATTTTCTCATATTTTGTAGCATTTCAAATTAAAAAGCCATTCTTCTGTAACAGCTTCCTGCTCATTAAAGGGAAGCCCTTGCTGAACTTGCTAACATATTTAATCATCTAGAAAATTTTGCCTTACTCTCCTATGCCACAGCCCTCCTTGGGCATATGCTTAGAGAAGAAATTTAAAGGAGGCCATTTTCAATGGGGCTGAAGGGAAAGTGTGTCTTCTTTGCCATCTGTGTTCTAGTTGGAAGCTCCCAAGGATGTATGACTCTAAAACCAGAGAAGATAATGTTTTCTTTGCAACAATCTATAATTGACATGGGTCTAGCACTTTTAATGATTCTTAGTGTTATATGGGAACACTTGTCTCCAGCTCTTGCTGGAAAGAAGATGATTAACATAGTATAGTTCCCAGTGTCAGCTATTTCTTTATGAAAGAACTAAAGAAATTTCATCCAGGTTAGGTGAGGTAGCTCATGCCTGTAATCCTAGCACTTGGGAGGCTGAGGCAGGTAGATTGCCTGAGCTCAACGGTTCAAGACCACCTGAGCTAGAGCGAGACCTCATCTCGAAAAAATAGCTGGGCATTATTGGGGGTGGTGCCTGTAGTCCCAGCTACTTGGGAAGCTGAGGCAAGAGACCTGCCTGAGCGTGATTCCTCCTGCTCTGTTTTTATTTCTGAGTAATGTCTTGGCTATTTGAGATTTTTTCTGATTCCACATAAAATGAAGTATTATTTGTTCAGATCTTTAAAATATGACAATGGAGCTTTGATAGGAATTGCATTGAAATTATATATTGCTTTGGGTAATATAGACATTTTAACAATGTTGATTCTTCCCAGCCATGAGCATGGTAAATTTTTCCATTTGTTAACATTTTCAGCTATTTCTTTTCTTAAAGTTTCGTAGTTCTTTTTATAGAGATCTTTCACATCCTTCTTTAGGTAAACTCCCAAATATTTCATCTTCTTTGGTACTCCTGTGAAAGGAATAGAGTCCTTGACTGTTTTTTTGGCTTGGCTATTGTTGGTATATATAAAGGCTACAGATTTATGAGTGTTGATTTTGTAGCCTGAGACGCTGCT
>CAUYON010004435.1:0-15245 GCA_963573935.1 Arctocebus calabarensis | reverse complement strand
TAGAGGATTCACAAATAGAGCATCAGGAGAAGTGATAAAAAGTAAAAAATAATTTCTTCCTATGAATATTTATTTTTCCTTTCGTTTTTTTAATTAAATCATAGCTGTGCACATTAATGCAGTCATGGGGTACAATGTGCTAGTTTCATATACAATCTGAAATATTTTCATCAAACTGGTTAACGTAGTCTTCATGGCATTTTCTTAGTTATTGTGTTAAGGCATTTATATTCTGCATTTAGTAAGTTTCACCTGTACCCTTCTAAGATTCACCTGTACCCTTCTAAGATGCACCGTAGGTGTGATCCCCACCAATTACCTTCCCTCCACTCATCCTTCCCCCTCTGCCTCCCCTCCCTTCCCCTCCCTTCCCCCTTTCCCCATATTCTTATACTATAATTGGATTATAGCCTTCACATGAAGGCTATAGATTAGTTTCATAGTAGGGCTGAGTACATTGGATACCTTTCCTTCCATTCTTGTGATACTTTGCTAAGAAGAATATATTCCAGCTCCAACCATGTAAACATGAAAGAGATAAAATCTCCATCTTTCTTTAAGGCTGCATAATATTCTATGGCATACATATACCACAATTTATTAATCCATTTGTGTGTTGATGGGCACTTGGGCTTTTTCTGTGACTTAGCAATTATGAATGGTGCTGCAATAAACATTCTGATAACAGATATCTTTGTTATAATGTGATTTTTGGTTTTCTGGATATATACTTAGTAGAGGAATTATAGGATCAAATGGCAGGTCTATTTTTAGATCTCTAAGTATTCTCCAAACATCTTTTCAAAAAGAATGTGTTAGTTTGCATTCCCTCCAGGAATGCAGAAGTGTTCCCTTTTCTCCACATCCATGCCAACATCTCTGGCTTGGGGATTTTGTGATGTGGGCTAATCTTACTGGGGTTAGATGATATCTCAAAGTAGTTTTGATTTGCATTTCTCTGATGATTAAGGATGATGAGCATTTTGTCATGTGTCTATATGCCGTGCACCTGTCTTCTTCAGAGAAATTTCTGTTCAGGTCCCTTGCCCACCTTGCGATGGGATCACTTGTTCTTTTCTTGCTAATACGTTTGCGTTTTCTATGAATTCTGGTTATTAAACCTTTGTCAGAGGCATAACCTCCAAATATTTTCCCCCATTCTGAGGGCTGTCTGCTTGCTTTACTTACTGTGTTCTTCTTGGCTGTGCAGAAGCTTTTTAGTTTGATCAGGTCCCAGTTGTGTATTTTTGATGCTACTTCAATTGCCAGGGGTGTGAAGTGTTTAATTCTTTATGCTTAACTCAGGGAATAGTTAAGATGAAAATGATAGGCCGGCAAGTGGCTTAGGCCCTTAATCCTAGCACTCTGGGAGGCCGAGGCAGGTGGATCACTTGAGCTCAGGAGTTTGAGTCCAGCTTGATCAAGATCGAGATCTCGACTCTAAAAACTGCCTGCGCACTGTGGTAGGCACCTGTAGTCCCAGCTACTTGGGAGGCTGATGCAAGAGGATCACTTGAGCCCAAGAGTTTGAAGTTGCTGTGACCTGTGATGCCATAGCACTCTACGGGGGGCAAGAGAGTGAGACTCTATCTCCAAAAAAAGAGGATGAAAATGACAATAGGCTTTTAAACATATGAAATAAAAGACTAGGCATACATTAACAAACCACTCTAAGCAGTTTTATGATATAAACTTTTAAAATAGAGATTTAAAAATTTGTAATTATTAATAATTATATTGTTTCATCAAATTAAATTACTTGAAACCTTAAAAACACCACAAAACCAGCCTAGTTGATTAAAACATACTAAATGCTAACTAATATTTTGGCCTTTAAGCATCTGCTATTTTAGCATTATAAAATGGAAATGAATTTTTTCTCAATTGGCAGTACTTTTCCTTCACTTAATTACACACACACACACATATATATAAGCACTAACAGAAAAGAAAATCACGTTGTAGAAAGTACACAGTGATATTTAAGACAAACAGTACCATTTAAGAAGAAGGTTTCTATTTTAAATAGCTATCTTCATAGGAATGTCTTTTAGTCTAGTCCAGATTTCATAAAAGTAATCATTAAGTACAATGGGAAAAACTATATTCAAAGAAATATCTAGCTATTTTCCTGTTTTGACGGGAAAGAAATGACTGTAACTGAAGATTATGCACTACCTGCAGGAAACCTATTCGGAAACTAATCACATTGAATGTCTTAGGTTTGCTTTATAAATAACTAGGAGGATGTTTCATGCATTCACACTCTGTCTTCAGAATTCAAAGATACATAATAAAGCTTCCCTCTCTTGCTTACTTCTGGGCTGCAAGAGTGCAATTGCTTTTCACCTGTCCAATCCTATCTTAGCATCTCTGTCTTTGTAAAATGGGGAGAGTAGATAAGGGTAATTGAGGATAATACTGTATTCAAAAGACCAATCTCAGAACAAGGACTTGGGCTAGTCACTGAGTGAGTAGATGTGGGTTAGCATCCCTGCACAGGTGAGCCTGCACAGGTTACTTAGGAGGTAAGCCAGAAAGGGAAACTATGGTGGAAATTCAGAGAATAAACCATAGGTTTTATTTCCCTCTTTTGCTTCATGCTGTGTTGTTTCAAAATGTAGAAAACCAAGCAGTACATGGAGGAAAATGACACAGACGTAGAAGAGGAATTATGGTGAAAACTCTATCACAAAATGGGAGCTCTTTATTTCTACTCTCTTTTCCTTAAAATTTTGAATATATATTATACATGATCACATGTATATGTTTTTAATATTATCCAAAAGTCAAGTTCAGCAGTCCCCCCTTATCCACAGTTTTGCTCTTCAGGGGTTCAGTTAGCCTTCTATTCCACTCAGGGAGTGAATCCTTTCTTTGTCCAGCATATTCATTCTGTGTAATGGTAGAAAGACAAACCACAGTCACATAACTCTTATTACAATGTATTGTTACATTGTTCTACATTACTAGTAATTGTTCTTGTTATTCTCTTACTGTGTATAATGTAAACTTTATGATAGGTATGTATGCATAGGAAGAACAGAAATATTTATGTAGGAATCAGCGCTGTCCATGGTACTACTGGGGGTCTAAGAATGGATTCCTTATAGGTAGGGGAGTTTCTGTATACAAAAAAAAAAAAAAAAAAAAATGGCTATGAACTTTTATCCAAGCATTAGATAAATGTTCTGTCTGGATGTTCCTCAGGAAAGACAAGCAAAAGACAGCAATGACAACATTGGTCTTCTGGTTAGAAAGAGAGCAAAATGAAAGCAACATGACACAATATAAAAGGAAGTTTTAGAAGGAAGATGCGGGAATCTGACATCTGACATACCAAATAGATGACCACAGAGCATGACCCTATGACAGAGCATACGGCAGAGAAAATAGACTCATTTTTAAAGCTGGATAAAATAATTAATTTATAAGATGAGCACTGAAAGATCAAAGAGTAAAGAAAATAAAAGCAATGCAGTGAAATTACAATATACTTTGGATACAATAATAACAGCTATAATGTTGCAGCAAAATGATATGAAATGTTTCAAAGAAAGTGAAAAGAAATCAGATTAATGGGAAGGATGGTCGGTAGATACTGTGAAAAGAGCAAGATATGAAAATCTGATCTACCTGCAGGGAACATAAATAATAAAATAAAGTGAAAAGTCAGTGCCAAATTAGAAGATAATTTCTCAAAAACTGTGAGAAATATTATACATGCTAGTTTTAAGAACTCATTATTTACCAAGGTACTGTGTCCAGTGCATAAATACACCATTGCTTTAGGACTATAAAACTATAACTCATAAGCACACAAGTGGAAAAAATATACTTGAAGACATACAAATAAGTGTGCCTTCAATTTTTTACATGACAAAAATTGTTAGAAGAAAATGGAAAAGTATACATATAATTTTGAAGAAATAAATACAATGATTGGTCCAAATTCATCTTGACTATAATGTTTCCCAAGTTCCCAGACTTTCTTTTGCTAGAAGTGCCCATGTTTCATCTTTCCCCAGTGGTATCACAGAGAAAGTCAGCTAGGGTGGAGATACATCAAAACATAGTTACAAGGCTATTATTACATTACTTATTATCTTTAAACATTGGTAAAAAAAAATAAGTTGAGACAATTAATTAATGTACTGCTCATCCAGTACATTCTTTGTCATTTAAAATATTTGTAAATGAATAATTGTTGGGGAATATATAAATATGTTTAGTACATACAGTTTGTGTGTTAAGTAGGTTCAATTTTTATGTATAGTTGTAACCTTTTATTTAAGAAAATACTACATGCATGCAATAGACCTTGCTGAATATTAGTGATATGTGAAAAGAGTTTAAAGAGAGGTAAAATTACATGCATTTTTAATACTCCTATCTTAATTCAGTCTTTGTCTTTTTTTCATGACAATAATATGCCTTACTTTAGGTACTGATACAAAAAAAGTGGTTTTATTTATAAAAGGAAAACTTGAAAGTAATTCAAGAACTTCAATTTAGAATCTCCAATATTTCTAAAATTGTAAGTATGGAAATAGTTTGTTAAGTTATTATACCCTTCATTGACTACATGTTTACACTTGAATTGAAGCTGCTATGCTCACATTAGATGCTACATGATTACTGTATCTCTGGAGCTACAATCATAACCCTGATTAACATCTATATCAGCCATGGACTTCATAATGCACATGTGACAAATAAACTTTTTATTTTACCTCATGCCAATAGTAACACATGTGAGATAAGAAAGTACACTTGTGTTTTTAGTAGTTGTTACTTTGAGCTCCAGCTGGGTTTCGACTGACCACTTGGGTTTTAGGGGTCTAATCAGACAGGCTTAGTCCCGTCTCCAAAGCAGGCAGGTTGATTGATTTTTCTTCTCAAGGATTGTACAATAAGTCTTTTTCCATTTTAATTCTGTTTGAAATAAAAACTCTCAATATTTGAAACCTCCTTAAGGTGAAATATTTCTTTAATATGAAGCAACACACATTATTTATCTCTTTTGACAGTTTTCATATTTCTCAACATAGTATCTCTTTTTCTCTCTTTTGAGACCCCTCTCCCAGTTAATTTAACATTTTATTCCTAAGAGAAAAAATATGAAGAATATGCAGGAGGAATTATTACCTGACTATAATATTCTATAGGGTTTTAACTTCTTCAGCAGCTGGTCTGGGTTTTTCTTAGAAGAATTAAGAAAAGCACTCTTACATTGTGGATTGTGGACAATCTTCTTGTAGACAAAAACAGGGTGTAAAATGAATGAAAACATATACAAGGCAGGAAGAAAAAATTAAAGCTGATCTACTATACAATATTGAAGAAGAAAAGATAAAAAAATCTAGTCTGCACTAATGTGAACCCTAATATCCCTAATAGCAGTAGCTATTAGAAGACAACTTCCCTAGTCTCTGCATGGTGTTTATTCAAGGTAGGCAAGTATGCAGCTGATGGTTTTGTTTGGATGCTTGAATTCAGTGTTGTCTCATTGCCTTCAAAGTTGAAGGTCTAGGATCAGCATCTAAATTCCTTCATAGTCCTACCTGTAATTCTGCCTTCCCTTTCCTACAATTTCACGATGTTTTTAATGCACAATGAACAACAAGAATTCTTAGAATTTGTGTTCTTCCGTGCTGCAGCTGTCCAATATGTTCATGCCTCTGAGTGGTGTCCTGTTATCTGCCAGTTCAGGCATCTTTCAAAATCAGTGTAGACAAACTGCCTATAGGAGAATAGCCCTGCTGGGCTACAATCGCATTCTCTGCTCTCTTAGAGCACAGATAACTTAACATTCTGTCCTATTGAATAAGGTATACAGTCTTGTTCAGAAAATATTTTTCCAAGTCAATTTTGTCAAGAGTTTTTCCCACATTTTCTTCTAGAATTTTTATTGTTTCATGTCTTAAATTTAAATCTTGTATCCAGCAAGAGTCAATTTTCATTAGCAATACCAAAAATAAATAAATGGGACATGATCAAGCTAAAAAGCTTCTGCACAGCTAAGGGGATCACACCTAAAACAGACAGCCTTCAGAATGGGAGAAGATATTTGCTAGTTATGAATCTGTCAAAGAGCTAATAACTAGAATCTACAGAGCTCAAATTAATCAGCAAGAAAAAAATCAAACAATATCATTTATAAGAGGGCAATAGATTTGAACAGAAACTTCTTTTGAAGATGACAAATAGCCAAAAAATCACATGAAAAAATGTTTATTGTCCCTACTCTCTGCAAATTTATATTTGCAGAGAAATGCAAATCAAAACCACCCTGAGATATCACGTAACTCCAGTGAGATTAGCCACATCACAAAATCTCCAAACTGAAGATGCTAGGATGGATGTAGAGAGAAGGGAACACTTTTGCACTGCTGGTGGGATTGCAAACTCATACAACCTGTATGGAAATAAGTATGGCAAATTCTTAAAGAACTAAAAGTGGACCTTCCATTTGATCCCACAATCCCTTTACTTGGTATCTACCCAGAAGAAAAAGAAATCATTTACCACAAGGCTGTTGGCACTAGAATGTTCATTACAGTTCAGTTCACAATTACCAAGACATGGAATCAACCCAAGTGCTCATCAACCCATGAATGGATTAACAAACTGTGGTACATGTAGAATACTATTTAGCCATAAGAAAAGATGGAGACTGTACATGTTTTGTGTTTACCTGGATGGAGCTGAAACACATTCTTCTTAGTAAAGTACCACAAGAATGGGGGGAGAAAGCATCCAATGTACTCAATACTAATATGAAACCAATATATAAACAACTACAAAATACAATTATAGTGTGCTGAGGGGAAGGGGAGTGAAGGGAGTAAGGAAGAGGGGGGAGGGGGATGATTGGTGGGATCTCAGCTCATGTGCACAATGTGAGGGTGTTCAGCCCTCAGGGTGAACGGCTCAACTACAACTTGAACTTCACCTTAGAAATGAAAACAAGGCAACATGAACATTTGTACCCTCATATAAATCTGAAATTTAAGAAAAAAGAAGTTGTTGGTGGTGGCCCTTTCAATAATGTGTTCTCAGTGGTGAACACTGAGAAGCTGCCATCAAATTTCTTAATGCCAGGAAAATTGTTTGAGATTTTATTATACAAGTGAGAAATGAAGTAAGCTATAGCTGTGTTAAAGAGGGTAAGATTTCATTACACCAGTTTGGTAAATATACTGGCTTAATAAAAGTTATGATCGAATTTAAAGTTATTTGGTGTCAAAAGAGAAGTTTTGTGAGAAAAATGTGGAAGCAGATTTTGTCAAATAAAGTGTTAAAGCACTAAAAGCTGAAAAAATCAACAAAGATCCTAGTATTGATTTAAACTATCAGTTCCTCAAATTCTGTCTTATTTTTGATACATACTTAATTTGAAAGTATAGTTCAACCTTTAAGAAGCCATGAAATTATAATTTATTATTTACTTAGTTGTATCATATTGTTACTAATGATAATCAACTTAAAGATTACCAGTAAAGAGCAAACGCTTAAAAGTAATTCATATAAAAATATTCAGTAAAGTTTTTGTATGCTTCCCAATTTCCAATAAATGAAAGCTGTTCAGAATCTTAGTAAGAGAAAATGGTTTTAGGAGAGAAAAATAAACACATGTGTAATGACTGTCCATTACATCTTAGCATCATGGTCTGTTTCATAGGTTTCATAGGTGCAACCTGTTACTATTTTTTAATTTGAATGGTGAAATAAAAATTCTACTCCCTTAGATAACTTGAGAGTAAGTCACAGAATTGGAAACCTATTCCAGATTCCATGACTTAAAATCCACCATGTTTTTAAAATATACCACATTTTTTCAAGAGAAAATATTTTAGTTTTGTATAAAGCTAGTATATTGAGCTTGTATATTCGATTGCATCCCATGTGAAATTCTTATGAAAATCTGGAGGAAAAAATATAACATATTGGAGAATTAAAACAATATAAAATAGGCATGGGGGAATATCAGTCATGTTCACAAGGTACAGTACAAATAAGACCCAAATGAAGAAAGTTATGACTATAATCAAAAGTAATAAGAAATAAAATCTGTTGAGAAATTAGTTTATGCCGAATGAAAGCATACACAAGACAAAAAGAATAATTTTAACTAGTGTGATTCATTGCACACACTGTGTGCCAAGCACTGTGACCAGTACATGGCTCAACCCATTAAAAGAAATACCAGATAAGGGTGTAAGTCAGCAGGGTTCAGCCGGCTGCCCACGCTCCACATGCTGATTTTGTGTGAATTTTTTGCTTATCTGTGGGGTCACAGAAAAGTATGCATGCACCTTTTTTTTCACTAATCAATTTTGTTAGTGTTTGTGTATTTACTGTGTGGCTTAAGACAACTCTTACTCTTTCTACATGTAGAAGAAAAGAAAGAAAAATGTTGGACACCCCTGGTGTCGTGAGCAAAGTGGAGCTTTTTTTTTTTCAGAAATCCATATCATGGAAAATCAGAGAACTGCTAAAACGATGCAAGTATCTACTTATTAATTAATAATTAATAGCAATAATTAATTAACTAACAATTAATAAATGATAATTAATTAACCCAATATTGCCATCAACACTACTGATCAGCTCCAAAATAAGCTGAAATGTAAGTTCATTTGCTTGTTGAATGGCAGAAAACAAGAGAGCATAAGAAAAGAAGAAAGGGAATGAGTATTTGTGTGGAAGAACATTGGGGCGACCCTTCTATGTCTCAGTCACAGGCATTTATGTTCTTTTCAGGTGTTTGAGAGGAATACACTTCCCCATGACAGCAATTAGACAAAGTCATGTGGCTGACTCTAACTAGCGGGAAATGACCAAAATATTTAACTGCTGGCGTGGAACCCTGCAGCACCCGTCCTCTCCTCCCTACCGTGCAAGCACTGCAACCTCATGACGAGAGGGTCTTGTCATCAGATGGTGGAGCTTCTGTCAGCCTTGGGTCCCTGGGTGACATTAATGAGAGCAAACCCTTTTATTGAACAGTGTTGAATGTAAATATGAGTAGAAAATCAGCTTTTGTTGTGTTAAATCACTGAAATAAGGTTTGCTTACTGTATCATGGGCCAGACTAGCCTTGTAATGTGCATGTACAAAATGCATATATATTGGGTGGGGCGCCTGTGGCTCAAAGGAGTAGGGCTCTGGCCCCATTTGGCGTGTTCAAACCCAGTCCTGCCCAAAAACTGCAAAAAAAAAAAAAAAGATATATATACATATATCATACATGTGTATGTATGTGTGTACGCATGTGTGTGCACACAACAAGCATTATTTTTGTCTTTTCTCTGGATTGTAAACATATGTTATTTCATCATTATTTTCTGATTTTATTTAGGGTGCAAAACATTTTGTGAAAGTACATTTGCTACTTCAGGTGCCATCTGGTATACAGGGAATAACATGATCAATTATTCAACCAGTTGTGACTGCTTTTTGGAAAAACAAGAAGAAAACGGCTCTTGCACATTGATTTTTCATTTATATCAAGAGCCAGCATTAAAATCAGTTTATCAACTATAGACATCTTTGTTTTCCTGTTAACTAAAAATTAGAATTTACTTAATTTTTAAAGATATAAGAATGAATGCCATATAGATTAATTAATTAGTATTTAATTCATTTAGTATTTAGAAGAATGATAAAGGTAAGCAATATAAAAAAAGAGAAGGGTTAATAAATAGCAACCTCTTTGTGTTTGACAAGATATTGAAGCAACAAAAGCAGATGCAGATGGCTTAAATACAGTCTTATGTATGTCTTCAGAACCTAACTACATGGAATTTATCTTCTAAGTGGGCAGAAGAATGCACATTAATGGATACCAGTGAGACACTTTTCTTGCTCTACTTGTAACAAGACTCAAGTGTGACCTGAATGGCTCCCTGGTGCTTGGATTTATATTCTTCTCAGAGGCATCCGATATTGTATTTCACTACAAAGAGCTAAAAACATTGCAATCATTATTTATAAATCTTTTAGAAAAATGCATTTTCTCAGCAAGCAACTATGGCAACAGGGAACTTGAAATGACACTGGAAAAGAATTGAGCGCAGTTGCAATGGGTACTGTACACGGGATTTATATTTTATCACCATCTATATTTTAAGACCAAAAAATTAAAACAAACATCTACGATATATGATTATTTTCTATATTTAACCCGTGTGTTACATTTAAGTAACACTTACATATTATACTGTAAAGTACGTCTATGTGATTATTGTGAAACACATATAAACATAAACAATTCTAGATGAAGCAAAATAATCTCATCTCCAGGGTACAGCCAACTTTATGTATTTGCAATAATACTATCATTTCTTGCCATAGTGTTTATATTACTGTCATTTGTTCCAAATTAAAAAAAATTTCCCCCAAATGAGATATGGTTAGTCTTCCTATGTGTTTAATTTAAAGTCAATATTCTTTTACATATTACTTTTAAAAACAACTCTGCGATACCCTTTTATATTATCTGAGATACAGCAGCAGATTTTTTCTTTAGTTATTTATGCTATATTAAGAGTACCTTTTTTAAAAACAGAAAAGTTTCTACTACTTAAAATCTTTCATACTAGAATATATTTTTTCTTCAAATTAAAAGCAAACATTAATTAAAGAGATCAGTAGGTCTTTTTATGTTGGTCAGTTCTCCTAAGCCTACATTTGAGCAGGTCCAGGCAAATTCTTCCTCTAAGTATAATACTGACAAATTATTATGTCTGATGTTATGACTTGACCATCGTTGTCTTAGTTTGCTAAGGCTGCCACAGTACTGCAGAGTGGATGGCTTAAACAGCAGGAATGTGTTTCCTCGCAGTTCCGAGGACTCTGATAGAAGGACTTAATTCCAGTCCACTGTTCCCGGCTCACAGGTGGCTGCCCTTCCCCTTTCACATTGATTTTTAAACTTTTTTTCCCTGTATGTATAGTGTCCAAATGTTTTCTTCTTTATTATTATTCTTTATTAAATCATAACTGTGTATATTAATGAATTTATGGGGTACAATATGCTGATTCGATATACAATGTGGAAAGCTTACATCAAACTAGTTAACATAACTATCACTTCACTTATTCATTTGTTATGGTAAGATATTTATACTCTATTTTTCATAGTATTTGTTTGAGTCTCACTAGGTTGCCCTCGGTAGAGTGCTGTGGCATCACAGCACACAGCAACCTCAAATTCTTGGGCTCAAGTGATTCTCGTGCCTCAGCCTCCCAAGTAGCTGGGACTATTGGTGTCCACCACAATGCCTGGTTATATTTTATTTTGTTGTTGCTGTTTTTGTCATTGTTGTTTAGCAGGTCCTGGCCGGGTTTGAACCCACCAACCCCGGTGCTATAACCACCGAGCAACAGGCATCAAGCCTACTCTTAACAGTTTTGAAATGCACCATTGCATTGTGTACATTAGGTGAGATCCCACCAAATACCCTCCCTCCTCCTGTCCTCCCTCCACCCCTCCCTGTCCTCTCTTTCCTCCTTCTTTCTGGACTATAGTTGTTTTTTACCATTCGTATAAATGTGCAGGTGACTATACGTTGGTTTCATGAGGGTATTGAGTACATTGGATACTTTTTCTTCTATTCTTGAGATACTTAAGGAGTGGTGCTCCTGGCCACGATTTCTTTTATTTCAAAATATTATGGGGTTACACATGTTTTGGGTTACATGTATGGTTTTTCGTGCTGCCCAAGTCAGGTTTATATGTGTGTCCGTTACCCAGATAGTGTTCACTGTACCCTGCAGGTAATTTTGGCCCCCTGCCACCCATGCTTGGTTTTCACGAGTTTTACTTCCCTCTGTGCACTTATGAGCTCATCGGTGAGTTCTAGTTAGTAGCAAGTACAGCTTGCCTATTTGTGTACTAAACTAAGAAAAGAATACTCTCTATAATGCTTACTCAATTTCTATAATAATGCTCATATTCATTGTGAATATCTAAAGAATACATAATTAGGTTTTATCTCATATCACAATATCTACCTTCATTTTTATATTGGGTACTTTACCCACTTAAGTGCTTTTCTTAGGGGTTGCACTCCCCAGAGTGAGCTGGGCCAGAGCTAGTCAGATCTCCTTCTTACTTGGCTGTGTCCCTGCCTTTGGTCTTCTCTCATGAGTACAGAAGGATGCCACAGTGGGGTGGGGGAGACCCTGCGCCAATGAAACCAGACTGTGGTAGAGGAATTCCTGTCCACTTTCCTAGCTCTGAGATAGCATACAAAGAATGACAAAGGCTAAACTCTGTGCCCCTCATTCTGCTCCTGTTTTACAACATGAGACCAGAGCTAAACGTAGAAAAGAGGGCTCCCTGTGTCGGGATTCTCATCATGACTCCGTTAGGTAGTAACTGGAGATTCCTCTACATTTCTGTATTAGTAAATCTTGTTATTGTTTCTTCTGTTTGTTTTTGTTTACTTTTTTTTCTTTTGCATCTATAAGACTTTCTTCAATCACATTTAAAGCCACAAGGGGACTGTAGAAGCCCCTTTTCAATCTTTTCCGTTTTTATATGTTGTACATTAGAGTAAAAAATATATTATTTGATTTATTTAGGTCAATTGAAAGTTAGTTAAAATTTGATGAGACAGATTCTTTATTTGATTTATGAAAATCATCCTGATTAATCTATAGTCACTCCATTTTATGGTGCGCCTCATGAAGCTATTGACTCCTATGCAGGGGAATTCTCTGCAAAGCAGGAGTTAGGGGGAAGAGAAAGCTACAGATGAGCTTTAGAAGGTCAATCATTATATTAAATAGCTAGTATTTTCTTCTTGTTCTCTATGCCTTGGGATCCAGGGATTAAGTAAGTCTGGGTTGTTCTTTGGTCTCTGTTATGCCTTCCTGTACTTCTCCTACCAAGGCTGGCCACGGTCTTCTCAGTAGCCTCTAACTTCTGCCCTAAAGGCAATTGTATGAGGTATTCTTAGATTTTTATCTTGATACAATAGCCAAGAGAGTAGAATTTTCAAATAAATTAATGATATAGTGGGAGAACTTTTCCAGTCTGGCATTCCTCCCTGTTCATCAATCTGATGATCCACACTGGTGGAATGCTACTTCATGACTGATTCAGAATCACATGGTCAAATGTTGATGCTCCTGCAGAAAGAATGGCTTTTGTGTTTGTTTTTTGCTTTTAAACTTAGAATCATTTCCAGAAAAACAAAAATTGATATGGCTTAAATTCTAATTATAATATATACCCTTGAGAGTTAAGAATGAGGGATGAACATGTGATCTCTAAAAACATCAGAAGGAAGACAGTCAATTCTGTCTTTCACTAATCCAAAATCAAGAGCCAAGTGATTTAATCAGTCATTGAGAATACAATCACCTATTGTCCTGTATGGATCTATTATTATATGAAGTCAATCAAATTGAGATAGACAAGCAGTTATAAAAAATATTTCATGTGACAACTACTAAAGGAAATTTTTAAATCAACTCCCAGATCTCACACCAGACTTAGGAAATCACTCGCTCTCTTTGACTATGGAACTCAGACACAGATGTCTGAAAATTATAGAGGCAATTTTTATGCCCCGCCAGAGTTAAAAAGCACTGTGACAGGTGATAAACCAAAATCACAAACTAGCAATGAATTCTACCAATGCTCTGCACGATTTAACCTCATGAAATCTGCAATTGAATAATTAATCTTGCTTTCATCAGTAGAAATCCTGCTGTTATCATTAGAGAGGAAAAATAACTTGAACAAAAACAATGCCACTTTTTGAATTTATTTTCTAATATACAATTATATTTTGTTGATACCTTAAATTATTACCTTGTTTTACTATTAACCAATCAGGTAAACAGAAAAATATTTCCCAAGTGGCCAAAGTATAAACTAAAAGCACAAATATAAAGCAAAACAATTACATTTTCATATGACACTCTACATGTTCATTTACACCAATGCAGATCAGCTTTAAGAAGAAAGAAAAATGTAAGGTGATTCTTCCTATTCATCATTACACACACACACACACACACGCACACATGTATATCACAACCAGTCTTATTTACAACTCCTTTGTTACTACTCTATGAATAGTGAGTGAAAATTGAATCAACTTTAAAAGAACTCATGGAAGAGTCCTTAACTAAATACAGATACTTCAAAACTCAGCTTAAACTCTAAGAATTGGGAAATCACTTCCCCCCCATGTGACGGCAGAATATTTGTGCCTTTTAGCCATCTATTTTTAGAATGGAGCTCAGAAAAAATAAAAGCCTGAGTAAAATTTTACATTATCCATTGTAAGACACAGTGAGATTCTAAGAAGTGGGCAAGAAATCTAGCACAGTTTATCCATCATATCTTATTGAAAAGAACTTTTAACCTTTCAAAGAAAACATGTTGATAGATTTATGGAAAGATAACAGTATATCTGTCCTGAGCATGAGGACACCGTGTGTGGGAATTATAATTTTCCTTTTTTTTTTTTTTATTGTTGGGGATTCTTTGAGGATACAAGAAACCAGGTTACACTGATTGCATTTGTTGGTAAAGTCCCTCTTACAACTGTGTCTTGCCCCCCAAAAGTGCATCACACACCAAGACCCCACCCCCTTCCTCCTTCCCTCTCTCTGCTCTCAACCCTCTGTCCTTCTTTCTCTCTCTGCTCTCCCCTTCTCTCATCCCCACTGTGTCATTGATTGTCATTAATTGTCCTCATATCAAACTTGAGTGCATGGGATCCATGCTTCTCCAATCTTGTGATGCTTTACTAAAATTAATATGTTCCACTTCCATCCAGGTTAATACAAAGGCTGTAAAGTCTCCATTTTTTTTAATGGTTGAATAGTATTCCATAGTGTACATATACCACAGCTTATTAATATATTACTGGGTTGGTGGGCATTTAGGCTTTCACATTTTGGCGATTGTAAATTGAGCTGCAATAAACAGTCTAGTGCAAGTGTCCTTATGATAAAAGGATTTTTTTCCTTCTGGGTAGATGCCTAGTAATTGCAGGATCAAATGGGAGGTCTAGCTTGAGTTCTGTGAGGTTTCTCCACACTTCCTACCAAAAAGGTTGTATTAGTTTGCAGTTCCATCAGCAGTGTAAAAGAGTTCTCTTCTTTCCACATGCATGCCAGCATCTGTATAATTTTTCTTTTTTTATTGTTGGGGATTCATTGAGGCTACAAAGAACCAGGTTATATTGACTGAATTTGTTAGGTAAAGGCCCTTT
>CAUYON010004434.1:0-30746 GCA_963573935.1 Arctocebus calabarensis | reverse complement strand
TCCTGAACAGACCAATTTCTAGCACTGAGATCAGAGAAACAATCAAAAATCTCCCAACAAAAAAATGCCCTGGTCCAGAAGGTCTCACACCAGAATTTTATCAAATTTTCAAAGAAGAGCTTATTCCTATACTAAAGAAATTATTCCAAAAAATTGAGGAGGAAGGAATCCTCCCCAATATGTTCTATGAAGCAAATATCACCCTAATACCAAAACCAGGTAAAGACCCAACTAAAAAGGAGAACTTTAGACCAATTTCACTAATGAATATTGATGCAAAAATTCTCCACAAAATCTTGGCTAACTAGATTACAGCTTATCATCAAAAAAGATATACATCACAATCAAGTAGGTTTTATCCCAGGGATGCAGGGTTGGTTTAATATTCAAAAGTCCATCAACATTATTCATCGTATCAATAGAAGCAGAACCAAGGACTATATGATCCTCTCAATAGACGCAGGAAAAGCATTTGATAAAATCCAGCATCCCTTTCTAATTAGAACACTGAGGAGCATAGGTATAGGTGGCACATTCCTTAAACTGATGGAGGCTATCTATGACAAACCCACAGCTAATATTTTACTAAATGGAATAAAACTAAAAGCTTTTCCTCTTAGAACTGGAACCAGACAAGGCTGTCCTCTGTCACCATTGCTATTCAACATAGTGCTGGAAGTTCTAGCCAATACTATTAGACAAGACAAGAAAATAAAGGGCATCCAGATGGGTGCAGAAGAGGTCAAACTCTCCCTTTTTGCTGGTATGATCTTATACTTAGAGAACCCCAAAGATTCAACTACTAGACTCCTGAAGTCATCAAAAAATACAGTAATGTCTCAGGATATAAAATCAGTGTCCTTAAGTCAGTTGCCTTTGTATATGCCAACAACAGTCAAGATGAGAGGTTAATCACAGACACAACTCCCTTCACCATAGCCTCGAAGAAAGTGAAATACTTAGGAATATACCTAACAAAAGAGATAAAAGACCTCTATAAAGAAAATTATGAAGGTTCAGTGCCTGTGGCTCAACGGGCTAAGGCGCCAGCCACGTACACCTGAGCTCGCGGGTTCGAATCCAGCCCCAGGGCCCGCCAAACAGCAATGACGGCTACAACCAAAAAATGGCCAGGCTTCGTGGCGGGCGCCTGTAGTCCCAGCTACTTGGGAGGCGGAGGCAAGAGACTCGCTTGAGCCCAGGAATTGGAGGTTGCTGTGAGCTGTTATACCATGGCACTCTATGAAGGGTGACAGCTTGAGGCTCTGTCTCAAAAAAAAAAAAAAAAAAGAAAATTATGAAACCTTAAGAAAGGAGATAGTTGAGGACTTTAATAAATGGAAGAACATACCATGCTCTTGGCTGGGAAGAATCAACATTGTTAAAATGTCTATACTTCCCAGAGCAATTTACTGATTTAACGCCATTCCTATTAAAATACCAACATCCTACTTTCGAGACTTGGAAAAAAGGATTCTGCGCTTTGTATGGAACCAGAAAAAACCCCGTATAGCTAAGGCAGTTCTTAGTAATAAAAACAAAGCCGGAGGTATCACTATACCAGATTTTAGGCTGTATTACAAGGCCACAGTGGTCAAGAAAGCATGGTACTGGCACAAAAATAGAGACATAGATACTTGGAATCGTACAGAAAACCTGGAAACGAAACCAACAACTTACAGCTGTCTAATCTTTGATAAACCAAACAAGAGTGTTCACTGGGGGGGGGAAGACTCCCTATTCAATAAATGGTGCCGGGAGAATTGGATATCCATATGTAAAAGACTGAAAATGGATGTGCACCTTTCTCCCTTCACAAAGATTGATTCGAGATGGATAAAGGATTTAAATTTAAGGCATGAGACAATAAAAACCTCAAAGAAAGAATTGGAAAAACACTGGAAGATATTGGCCTGGGGAAAGACTTTATGAGGAAGACTGCCATGGCAATAGCAACAACTGCAACAATGAACAAATGGAACTTAATTAAACTGAAAAGCTTCTGTACAGCCAAGGAGACAACAACCAAAGCAAATAGACAACCTACCCAATGGGAAAGGATATTTGCACATCTTGAATCTGACAAGTTTAATATCCAGGATCTATACAGAACTTCAATTCATCTACAAGAGAAAACCCAACAATCCCATACATCATGGGGAAGAGAGATAAATAGAATCTTCTCTACAAAAGACAGACAAATGGCCAATAAACTCTTGAAAAAATGCTCATCGCCCTTAATTATTAGAGAAATGCAAATTAAAACCACCCCGAGATACAATAAACTCCAGTGAGAATTGCCTATATCACAAAAATCTCATGATTGTAGATGCTGGCGCGATGTGGGGAGAAAGGAACACTTTTACACTGCTGGTGGGACTGCAAACTAATACAGCCTTTTTGTAAGGAAGTATGGAGAAAGCTCAAAGAACTCAACCTAGAACTCCTGTTTGATCCTGCAATCCCATTGCTGGGCATTTATCCAGAAGAAAAAAAAAAAAACTTTTATTATAAGGATATCTGTACGAGGCTGTTTATTGCTGCCCAATTTATAATTGCTAAAGTGTGGAAACAGCCAAAATGTCCTTCAACCCAGGAGTGGATTGGTAAGCTATGGTTTATGTATACAATGGAATATTACTCAGCCATCAAAAATAATGGACACTTTGCAACATTTGTAGTAACTTGGATGGAGGTGGAACATATTATTCTTAGTGAAACATCTCAGGAATGGAGAAGCATGAATCCTATGTATTCAACTTTGATTTGAGGACAATTAATGACAATGAATGACACAGTGGGGCATGGGGGAAGGAGAGCAGAGAGAGAAGGAGAGCGGGGGTGAGGGAAAGAAAACTCGCTCCAACAAAAAGAAAAGAAAAGAAAATAGTGACTAACTTTCATATAAATTGGATTCAATTTTGACGAAAGTACATTACTTAAATATTAATTTTGTAATTTAACTTGTCAATATGTTGTTTAGGATATTGCATCTTTATCTATAAGTGAAACATGTTTGTAAGTTCTCTTTATAACATTATATTTTCTCCAATTTCAATATCAGGTGTATCCAGATCAAGTGGAATGATATTGAAATATTTCTTTTTTTTTTTTTGTAGAGACAGAGTCTCACTTTATCGCCCTGGGTAGAGTGCCGTGGCGTCACACGGCTCACAGCAACCTCCAGCTCTTGGGCTTAAGCAATTCTCTTGCCTCAGCCTCCCGAGTAGCTGGGACTACAGGCGGCCGCCACAGCGCCCGGCTATTTTTCTTTTTGTTTTGCAGTTCGGCCGAGGCCGGGCTTGAACCCGTCACCTTCGGTATATGGGGCCGGCGCCCTACTCGCTGAGCCACAGGAGCCGCCCTGAAATATTTCTTTTATTGTTTATAAGATTTCTGGAATTGCTTGTTTTGTAACATCATTATGGTCTATGAGTTTATGACAGTTTGAACTTTGTTATTTAATTCAATTCATTGCTTAATTACTGATTTCCTGTGAATGATTATACTGTGGTTAATATGTTAGCATAGCAGTATTCCCAGATAGTTTTTTGTTTGTTGGGAGGTTGGGCTTTGAGAGGGCAGAGTTAATACTTTGCATTAAATATCTTATCTTATAACAGTGAAATTGCTTTCTCTTTTGTCTTGTGATTTTTTTTGAGGTGAAATTCAAGTTTTGGTGTGACTAGTACTATTATACCTATCTTGAGTATCTTGTTTGTACAGTATCACATCATACCTTTGTTTAATTCTTAATAAACTGTTCACTTATTTAAAAAAAAAAAAAAGAAAGAAAAGAAAGATTAAAAACTGGTGCCTCTGTATAGGGCACTTACCCTGAATGGAGTTTGCAGGACAGGAAGTTGTTCTTGGTGAGTCACAGAGTTAGTGGCGAGTGAATGTGACGGCTGAGGACATCACTGTACATTTCTGTGGACTTCCTAAACACAGGATGCTTAGACTACACTAAATTGACTTAAAAATTATTTTATGCATAATAAATTAATCTTAGCCTACTATTTTACTTTATAAACTTTTTAATTTTTATTTTTTTATCTCTTCTATAAGAAATCCTTAGAACACAAACACATTGTATAGTTATGCAGTTGTACAAAATATTTTCTTTTTTATATTCATACTCCTTAAGCTTTTTTATACTTTACAAATCTTTTGTATTTTTAAATTTGTTTTTGTTAAAACTAAGACACAAACATCCACATTAGCCTAGGCCTACACAGGCTCAGAATCATCAGTGAGATTGTTGTCCACCATCACACTCTGTCCCCCACAAATGTCTTCAGCAGAAGTAATACACATGGAGTTGTCACCTCCTATGATCACACTGCTTTCTTCTGGAATATCTTCTGAAGGATCTGCCTGAGGATGTTTTATAGTTAATTTTTTTTTATGTAAGTAGGAGTACATGTTAAAATAATAATAAAAATATACTATAGTAAACACATAAATCCAACCATAGTTGTTTATTATCATTATCAAGCATTATGTACTATACATCTGTGGTCTCCAACCCCTAGGTTGTGGACTGCTACCAGTCCCTGGCCTGTTAGGAACCAGGAGAAGCTTCATCTGTATTTACAGCCATTCCCCCTAACTGGCATCGTCTCCTGAGCTCTGCCTCCTCGGCAGAGGCATTAGATTCTCAGAGGAGTGCAAACCCTACTGTAAACTACATGTCGCTCCTTAGAAGTGAGTGCTTGGTGATCCAAGGTGAGCTGAGGTGGTGATGCTACTGCTGGGGAGTGGCTACTGATCCAGGTATCATTAGCAGAGAGGTTTGACTGCACAGAGACCACACTGTGTCAATTGCTTGCAGATGTATATCAAAACCATCCCACCCACCCCTGGGCCCTGGTCCGTGGAAAAATTATCTTCCATGAAACAGGTCCCAGGTGCCAAAAAGGCTGGGAACCATTGCCATACATAGTTGTATGTGTTATACTTTCATGAGGCTAGCAGTGCAGTAGATTTGTTTACACCAGCATCTCCATAAACACATGAGAAATGTGTTAGGCTGTGTCACTAGATGATAGAAAATTTTCACCTCCATTATAATCTCATAGGACACCATCATATACACAGTTTGTCATTGACCCAAATGTTGCTATGCAGTACATGACAGTATGTGTGGTTTTATTTGGGAGCTCTCTTCTCTTTCACAGATCTTTTAGTCTTCTAGCTTAGTGGTTCTCCAAATTTGTTTCTTTTTTAAAGATTATTGTGGCCATTCTAGTTTTTTTATTTCTGGATGTATTTAGAACCATCTTGTCAATTTTTATTTCTTAAAAGTTTTCTGAGATTTTGATCAGCACCGCACCATTAAATATAATAAAATCAATTAGGAGACAAGTTAACTTTTCCTGCTCAGTGAACACTTCTGATTTAGGCTGTTGGAAAAGCGACAATCATATTTAATGTTAAATATAATTTGTATGATTAGAAAAAAAATCATACCATTTTTAAAGCTGGCTGCCCTTCTCAGAGGATGGAAGAGAAGAATTTCTTTTAGGAAGAGAATTACCTTTTTATTTCCCTTAAGTTGGGAATAGAAGGCATGATCTGGAAAGAGAATTGAGAGACCCAGGAAGAACTAAATTGTTTTCTGAAATTAAGTAATAAAAACTTCTCTGGGGCTTTGAGGAGTGAAAAAGAACAGGGAGATATACAATTTGAAGTGAATTTATGAGGTAAAGGTAAAGTTAGAAGCCACGAGACAGCAAGGGTTAAATGATCTGGCTTAAATGATCCTCCACATAGGGTTGCATGCCTCTGTGCTAAGGGAAAGGTGACTCTGAGAGGTGGGGGGCTTCTAATTCCTTCAAAAGTTGTCTAAGGCCTATATGCAAGGATAGAAAATTGGGTTATATTTGTAAAACAAATTAAACCCTATTGTTTTTGTGATATATGTATCAGGGGAGAGACTCCACTCTCTCATGGTGGAGTCTTTCTATGACCTGCTCCTCCCCATGTTAACTAGATAACAATTCAGATAGAAGAATCCATTAGTTCCAGTCAGGCACTTTGCAATTTAGGTTTACAAAAGTCTACAAAACCCACATAATATAGTTCTTAAAAGTTGGTATTTTTCTGGAAAGGTGGTAGGCTAGCTCTACCATGGCCCCTCTGTCCTTGTGTTTCCTTTCTCCTGTGTTCACTCTCTTGCGTAATCCCTTCCCGTTGTGTGTAAGCTGGGTCTAGTGACTTATGTCTAAGGAACAGAATGTGGCAAACGTGATTAGGTTATAAAAGCTGTGATTCCCACCTTGCTTGGACCCTCCTTCCTGTTGGAACTCCCAGCAGCTTGCAGTGATGAAGCATGCAGACATGTCTGAGCGGCCAGGGAGAGGGGCCCCCAAGGCAAGGGACTGCGGGCCTCCTTACTGAGGGATTGAGACCCTCACTCCCACAACTCATGAGGAACTGAGCTTGCTGGGTAACCACTTGCCTAAACTTGCAGGTTTACCCATGAGACGAGTGTAGTCCCAGCTGATAACTTGATTGCAGTCTTGTGACAGACCCAGAGCCAAAGCACTCAGCTAAGCCACCCCCAGATTCCTGACCTACAGAAACTGGGGTAATTACACAGCAGATAATTAAAACAAATGGTAATATTAATGACTAGCATTCTTCAGTGTTAGCTAAATGTCAGGTATTATGCTAAATGCTTTACAGGTGACTTCTCTTTTGTGCTTCACAATAACCCTCTGAAGAAGATATTAATATGCTCATTTTTATAGATGGGGAAACTCAGAGTTAGAGTCATGTTCTAAAGTTACACAGCTAGAAGTAAAATCAGAGTTTAAAATAGTATGCTCTGTTTGCTCTGCCATATCAACTAACCTCTGTAGTCTCGAATGCATTTTTCACTGAATTGACTGGTTTTTTAAAAATGGATTTATATTGCTGTTTTTGAACAAAGTAACCCCTGGTCTGGACCCTGGGTTGCCTTGTCAGGCAAAAGTTAGAGGAAAGACCAGTGGTCTGGCATAAAAAGCATGTTCCTGCAGTCAGGTTATTTGATTTAGAGCTGAGATTTGTCCTGGCAATAAAAAGCATTTAAAAAGGAAGCAAAAATTCCTAGGGAAAAATTGGGAGGAGGATGATTCTTTAAGTTTTTGTTTCAGTTTTATGTTAGCATATCAGACTGAGAGGATGTAAACAGATCAGGCTCTCCCAGAAAGAACACTGGGTTGGAATAGTCTAGAATATGTCTCAGTTAGGAACTACTGAGTAAAAGGGAGTCATACTTAACATGTTGTGATGTAAAACAATTATTGTGAGAAGCTGAATTGCTTTTGTCAAAAAAAACCTATTTTAGAAATACCTTTTATCTCTTTTAATGTAAAAGTAGTTATCTTATTACATGTTTTTTTATAATAAAAACATTAATAAACAATGGAGAAAATTATAAAGAGTGAATATCACCACTAATTACCACTCATTAGCAATCCAGATTGGTATTTTGTACTGTTTTGTAATATGTCTCATTTCTTAACTACAGACAACTCTTCGAGTCAATAACTGTACCCACATCATTGTTTTTAATGTTCTTCTGTGTGTACATTCCATCATTTATGCAATTAATCCCCTGGAAAATTTAAAGTGCTTGAAATTTGCTATTGTAAACAACTCAATGAGAACTAACTTTGTAGGGACATCTTGTGAGTTTGTCTCATGATTTCTTTAGAATAAATTTCTGGATTTGAAACGGTTGGGTCAAAGGGTTTGCATGTTTTAAATTTTTATAGGTCTTGCCAAATTGCCCTCCAGAAAGGTTGTATCAAAATTAATTCCCACCAACAGTTTATGAGAGTGCCCTCTTCCTATACTCTTGCCAACAATGGGTATTAGCATTCTTTTAAACCTTTGCCCATCTGATAAGTGAAAACAGCATCTTCCTATTTTATGATAGTTTACTCTTCTTTAATCACTAGAGAGATTAAGCATTCTTTCTTTTTGGTCAACTGGGTTTTTTCTCCTATGAATGATCTTTATTTGCCTTTTTCCCCATCAGATTGTTAATAATTTTGATGAAAAATTTATAAATTAAGCAATTTAACACTTTCTCTTTATGTGCGGCATTTTACTCCAGGTTGTAATCTTTCAAATGTGCTTTGATTTGCTGAGTTTTTGCTCTGCTGACATTGAGAATTTTTATGTCGTCAAATCTATCCATCTTTTTAGGTTCTGACCTTGTTAAGTCTAGAAAGGCCTTTCCTTGGGCAGATGATTTTACCAAGTCTATATGGCCATAAGGAACCAACACTTGCAGGCAGCATTTGAGATGAAAAATGTGAAAGACAACAAATGACCTTGATTGCACTAATGCACACAGATATGATTTAATAAAAAAAAAAAAAAGATTTACTCTTACAGGCTTTCCTCCAGGGACTTCTCCATTTGCCACAACTCTGATGAATGACATTAAGGGAAACCTCTCAACAACTTTTATAAATGTTGATTAGAAAACATGCACCTGCATGAAGTTCAATGTTTCTATGATGAACTTGGCTATATTCTTAAAGTAAATAAATTGTAAACACATTGCTGATCCCATTATAGTTCTAACAGCAGGAATTTATTATGAGTTATAGTCATATCATATTCTAAATGCTACAAGGTTATTTTGCATACGTCATTTCATTTAATTCTCACAGCAATGTTTCAAGTTAACTATTATTATCTTCCTTTTAGGTGAAGCTACCGAGACTCAGAGTGGTAAAGTGAATTGCCCCTGTCAACAATCAAATGATAATAGAGCTAACACTCAAACTCCTGTCTTTTAAATCAAAATCCAGTGTCCCTCTCAGTTATCCAAACAGTAATTCTGATCTTTTTAGCTGCTGAGTGGAGTCAATGGGAAGTTCTGAATTTAGTTGCCTTTTTGGAATTTCAGCAATTTCAATTTTACTCAAGGAGCTTCTTTGGTGTTAACTTCAATTTGGTCCCATGAAGCAAAAGATCAGCATTTGTTAGGCTGTAGTGGCTTTCCTCTTCCTGAGTGCAGAGTGTCTGCAATGCAGAGCAGCTCCTTTATTAACATCTCATTCAATGGAAACTCGTATCCTTTAAAGGATAACTGTTCACCTACACGCAGCTGTCCACCTCTACTTTCTCTGTGTCTGGTTCATTGGTAGAGAACTTCCTCTTGCTACTGTGCCTTTTTCACCAGTTCTCTCTAAGCAGGGACAGAACTGTCCCACATACCTAGATGCATATCACTTCCCGGGCCAGCTCCCTGCCTAACCCCAGAGGTCAGAGTCAGTGTGGCCCCATCTAGTAGGACCAGTTCAGACCAGGTCTGAGTGTCTAGTCCAATTTCTCCTGGTCCCTAAGGTTTCCTTTCCCATTCTGGTTTGCTTCGTCCTCCCTGAAGTTATTTACTCCTTGATAATAACACGAGGAACATACATATTCCCTTGGGCGTGACCTACCTCAGGGGCCTGGTGTCTCCTGACCCCAACAAGCAAGAAGAAGGTCTTTTGAAATTGGTCGGTTTCCCCCCAAGTCTGGCTCATCTTTGCTTATTCATAATCTCCTGTCTGTACTTTGATATAGACAGAAGTGACACATGCCAGCAGAAGTCCAGTCTATCCTCCACACAGGAAACCTTTGAGTATTTAAGCTGACTCTTAAAGGATGAGTGGATATTTCCTCAGCTGTACAAAGCAGAAAATGTCACTCCAGGCAGAAGAATGAACACATTCCAGGCATAGAGAAATAGCAGAGTCTAGAGGAGGTGTAATTCATTGTGATGGGAGCCTTGTGTACACAAGGGCAGAGCAGGCTATGGAAGCAGTGGTGGCCAGACACTGCTGTGCGTGCCAAGGAGGGACCTAGAGTCGGAGGAGCACAGGTCTGATGTACCCACCATCTCTCCATGTTCTAACAGTGGAGAGGAGGCAGGGAATGGACTCCTATAGCAAAGAATCTGCTGGTCTTGGTGGCACATCTGAGCATTGGCTCATCAGAATTTCTGTGGTCACTGAGACTTGTCCTACTGCTCCCTGGTTGTCTATTCTTCAGCTTGAATGCTGGTTTTCTGTCTTGTTCTATGAGTGGGGCCACAGAGACTCCCAAAGGTTTGCAACAGAGATGACATTTCAGCCATGCTCAGGTGGCTTCCTATCTCCTTAAGATAAAATACCAAGTCCACACCAGAGTCCCAGGAGATCGGGCACTGGCTTAGCTCTCTGATGTCATCTTTTATTCTGCTCCTCTTTGTTTCTCATAAGGACTCTGCTTTCCTTGTTATTCCTCCTAATGCCAAGCGTGTGCCCACCTTTTAGCCTTTGCACAAACTCTTTCCGTTATTCGGACCCCATTCTTCTCCCAGGTGTCCGCATGACTTGCTCACATTCTGAGGTCTGGGCTCTACTTCTGTCGCCTCAGAAGGACTTTCTCTGATCACCCCATCTACAATAACTTTCCATCCCTTCCCCTTGCTTAATTTTTCTGCATATCCCTTATTAAGTTATGCATTTACTTATTTCCTTGTCTCTGCCTTTCTCCCTTAGTAGAATATAAGCTTCATGAAGGGAGCAATTTGTCCATCTTAAGCATGGCTATGTTCCCAGTACCTAGAACAGTGCCTGACACATAGCAAATACTCACTAAATATTTGCTGGGCTGAATGAATAAGTCTAGCTCCCAATCTCTTGAAGAAAAGAGAAGGGTGTAGGGCAGAGAGATCTTGGTATTAAAAGAAATCCAAGAGGATACATTTTTGTAGCACCAACCCTCAGCCGGAGAGAGAAACGACCATTTTCCTGGCTCTGAGGCCTTCCTAACCGCTCTTGAAAGGGTCTTGGGGAACAGGCCACAACACAGACCTTTGCTTTCTACAAAGTAGCCTTGGGTGTTCTCCACATAGTCTAGAGGTTAAGCATCAGCTTTTGCACTGAGTTGGTTAAGCCACAAGACCTGAGCACAAAGATTGCCAAGTCTCACAAATTCAAGCTAAGGTCATAGTGAGAAAAGATCAGGAGTGGTCGATTTAGAAGGATGTCCAGATCTTTTTCCATTTGGGAGTGGGAGTTTTTCTTGCTCAGACTTTTCATCAAATGAGAACATCCTGAACTGTGTGAAATTCTTTGCTTTAGCCTGGCTGCTCCTCATCAGCATCTCAAAGCTCCCAGGAGCCTGCCTGTCGCTCATTTATAGGAAAGGTCCTGGGGCCACACTCACAGTTCATTATACACTAGCTGTCCTCTCTGGACTTGGGTTTCCATGCACAGCCCCACTCAACTTTCTGTGGTTAGAAGTCCTGTTTACCGCTCACACGCATTCACTGTTTACAACAGATGACTGGGGCACTCAGGGCTGCTCTTGCTGCAGTAGCTATGAGGGTCTGATGCGAGCATGGATAAGACTGGCTGGATAGCCTGGGGTTGAGTAACAGGAGGTAATGTTCCCCTTCTTCTCCCCTGAGATGCAATTTCACTTGTTCCCACACAGTATGTTTTTATTGTACAGTAGATGCAAGAGCTCCAGCCAGTGTGAGAACCAAGCTCGGATTAAAAAAACACAGTGATGGCACCGTTCCTGCAGGACTCCCATGCTATTTTCTCAGCATTAAGAAAACCCGACAGTGTCTAAACAGCTGATCTTGTAGTGTGTTGGTAGGTTTGCACAATTCCCAAGGGGCACATTAGCGTCTGCATTTCAAGGGGGGAGATAACTCAACTTTGGAAAAAGCAAGATGTGGGTGCGTGGAAGACTCTGCCTCCATAGCATTCTCCCGGAGCCATAGGACAGCAGTCACTGAAGTCTTCCCAGGCCTAAGACATGTCTGGGTCACAGTGATGGAAGCAGCTCAAGTCTCAGTAGCACATATCATCTCTTGGTCTCTTTGCTTTTGTACATCCCAGAATATGTTTGGAAATACCCCTGGAAGTGTCACTGTCTTGCATCAGCCTCCTTCTTGCTCTGAAAGACATTAGCTTGAGTGTTGTTAAGAGAGAGCGATCCTTCCTCATCAGCTGGGTTGGGGTTCCCTAGTGGCCTTTTTTTTTTTTTTTTTCATCCATGCAATATTCCCAGATCTCCCATCTCATGGTGTAATCTCTCTGATTACATTAAGCCTGTAAACTTTTCTTGGGTATTGCTTATGAAGACAGTATTTAGAAATTGTTTATAAAGTTATTTTTAGTGGGCTACCATGCAATGAACTCTAACTGTCGCCTTTCCAAAGTTTCAGGCGACTTGAAGAACACCCTGCTGAAATTCTAGGGACCAGTGCCAGGGCAGCTCTTCTCTGGAGTGCCAATTCTGCCATCAGCACCATCACTAAAGCTGTTGGCACCACCAAAACCACCGAGTAATCCTCCTCAACTCCCTAAGCCACTGTGGGTTGATGAACTAGGCCAAGGACTAAAAGCTGTATGAGGCAGAAACTCTGTGTTGACCAATTTTGAATGCACAGTACTCAGCACAGAGCTTGTAGTATAGTAAATGCTCAGTTAATACGTGTTTCATAAATGTGTAGTTCTCCTGCCTACACATTGCCCATTACCACTGATGGATCTGAGGTCACCAAAGAGCTGTTGCTTTTTCTGTGTCTGTTTGTTTGTCTTTTCTCTTGGTGATAAGGATGTGATCTTCTAATACTGTCTCCAGGGATATACAATATAGTGGTTAAAGTAGTAGCTATCTGAGTCTTCAGCGTGAGAAACCAGCCTAGGGCTTGCCCTTACTTAGGCTGAAGTGAGCAGTGATTGAGTGGGGCTGTGATGGGGTTTCTTGGGATGCTGGTAATGATCTGGAAATGATAGGGGCATGTTTACTTTGTGAAAATTAATCAAGCTGCACACTTTTAATTTGAACACTGTATTATGTGTGCTATTATTTATTGAGATATTTGTGTTCTTTTTTACAAAGTATGACTCTGGAGCTCATTGTCTGGGTCTAACTTATCCTTGTGCTAGCTGGATGGCCCGAGACAAGTCATTGAACATTTCCGTGCCCTACTGTCTTCATTTGTAAATCAGGAATAATAACATGCCTACATCAAATGATAGTTGTGAATTAAATGAATTAATCCAGAGTAATTATTCAAAAAATGTCAGTTATTGAATACTGTTTTTCCAAAGGTGAGGTATTTCAAACCTCATTCATTGAAAGGCTTAGAAAACATCACTGTGGGTCATGAGTGTACTCCTGTGCCTTCAGGCAGAGCCACTCCTAATTTCTTAAGATTTATGTTCTTCTTGAAGGTCTCTTTTTACATATTGGCTTTTACTTGCCTTCTGAAGTATACAGACGTGGTAGCTTGTGTCTCTAATCCCAGCTATTCAGGAGGCTCAGGGAAAACAATTGCTAGGGATCAGGAATTTAAGACCAGCCTGGCAACATAACAAGACCCTGTAAAAATAAAAAATTCATCCAGGTGTAGTGGTGTGCACCTGTAATCTCAGGTACTTGGGAGGCTGAGGTGGGAGGATTGCCTGAACCGAGGCATTTGAGACTACAGTGAGTTATGATTTACCCCACTGTACTTCAGCTTGGGAGACAGAGGAAGACTCCATCTTAAAAAAATAAAAACAAAAAGCACACACAGACAAGGGAGACCAGATGAGCTCTTCACTGCAACAATACTTGTTTTTGGCGGCTTTCCCTGGAGAAGTTCTGTCAAGTACCCAATGCTAGAGTCAGAAAAGGTCTTGGAACCCTCTGTGCTTTCCAGTATGGTTGCCACTGCTTATATGTGGCTATGGAAATTTAAATCTAAGTTAGTTAGAAATAAATAAAATTGAAATTAAAAGTGCAGCTTATCACTTGTACTCACCACACTTTAAATGCTCAATGTAACTTGTAGCCGCTACCACACCTGATGGTACAGACACAGAACAAAGCCATCATCCCAGAAAATCCTACAGCATGACGCTGCTAGATGCATCCACTCACTGTATCTATGAGAACATTGAAGTCTAGAGAGGCAATGTGATTATGCCAAAAATTACACAGCTAGTTAAAGAAAGAGCTAGGCTACAATTTAGGGTTCTTGCTTGCTCTGTCAAGGTATTTTCCACTTGGTGACAAAGACACCTACAGATCATCAACACCCTACGTGGGATGAGCCCTGCCCTAATTCCATTTTACTAATTGGAAACTGCATTTCCATTTTCCATTCTACTGCTTTCTTGCAGAAATCAGTGGGTCGTGGGATCATTCACGCACAAGGGTTATAGCTTGTTCACAATAATCACCCGTGTTTATCGATCCTTTACTGCACACTAATCATTTCATCCAAGTGCAAACGAGGAACTTGAGGTACCGAAAAGCTGTGTGATATGCTCCAGGTAGTGGAGGGCTTGGGATTTGAACTCAGGCAGTCAGCTCCGGAGCCCTTGTCCTTGTCCACTATGCCACCGCACACTTACTGAGCAGGTGCCCCAGGTGGAACCTAGAAAGCTTGGCAAAAGCTGATGCATTGAGGACAAAGGATAATAAGAGCATGCTTTCAAGACATAAATAACCCAGTTGTGGGCTACGAGTGAAAAAAAAACTGTGTATAATTTATGAGTACTTTTTAGTATTTATAATCACACGAATACTTATGAATGTGGCTTTCTGCATCTCTAAATCCACACCCTTTCTTCTCTTCCTTTCTTTTTGCTAAAAAACAAATCCCCCCAAACAAAACCCTTTCCCATCAAATGCCCTTCCAACCAGTGGTGCTTGTTCCCAGTCCCCAGGCAGCCCACCCTTTCTCAGGTCCCTCTCAGGGCTTTGGATCCAGCTGGATGCTCCTGAGAATGGCCAGGGCTGTCGGTGATGAGGGAAGGGGACTGGAACGACCACTTAAGGCTTTGATTATAGGCCTGACTTCTCAGTACAACCCTGGAGTTAAGTGAATTGGGGACAAAGAAGGATTTTTGCACAGATTCACTAAGTATGAATACAGGATTATTTAAAGAGTAGATAGCTCTAACAGTGGATTTCATGCTTTGGCAGAAGTCCTTCAATTTTTAAAAACTATCCTTGCCCACACTTGCTTGTGAAACCATATTGGCACTCAGCTAGTAACAGTGGTGTTTAAACATGCTGTGCTTGGCACTGTACAAACAACAGAAAAGGCTTCAGGCTCTCAAAGCCTCCTTACTGGGCCATGTAAAGTCCCTTCCAAGATTTCAAATAGAGGAATGAATAATGTACCAAGTTGCAATTATCACTATAAATTGGTCCAATCCCATGATGCTTTTACCAAGTTACTGGTAGACTGTGATTTCTACTATTCATGTTCCATTTGCTTCAGGGATTTGAATTTGAATCATTGTCCATAACACCTTCCTCATTCTAAGAAAAGCCTCAGAACATGTGACTGATAATTTTCACAAGGTGTTCTGGGTTACGGGTGAAGTGGCTTCTTCAGAACTCACTGCTCCCGGAAATGTCATCAGGTTAAACTGATTGTTGACATAAATCTTACTTTTGTTTCCTTTTTCTTTTCTTTATTCATCTAGAAGATAAGTCTCACTGGGTACTGTAAAGACATGATTATTCACTGACTCCACGGTATCAATTCATCTGGTTACTCTCTACAATGTGCACCGGGTACCTCTCCTACCTACCTCCTAGCAGCGGAGTGCGGAAGGCTGCACTCTGGTGTGCTCCAGGCTTTCACTCCTGCTGAGTTGTAATTAACTGACCGATTACCTGATTCTGGTTGCACTAAATAAAAGAGGCCCCATCTATTCTTTTATAGATTCATAATCTTTTTTTTCCTTACTCCGAATTTCATATGCTAGGTCCGGTCTCTTATTAAGTCATAAAATCACAGGCTACCTGGAGAAGCAAGACAGACATGACCCAGGCAGCGGAGCTGTGGAAGAACAAGGCTGAGCCAGTGTGGCGCTGAGAACATGGAGCTGCGCGTCAGCTCTGCGGGGGAGACAGAAGATGGGGGCAGAGCTCGGGTGGGAAAGATGGGACTTGCAATAACCCAGAGATTACGCACTAGGGGGTCAGAAGGGCGGAGCACTAGTGATTTGGAGTGAAACTTGGCCCTGGAGTATCTGAGTTGGAATGCCCTTTGGAGGCCACATTCCACGTAGGGAAAGACTAAGCAGTGTGAAACAGCACAGACGTCTAAAGGGCCCATGTCAGGCTGCCATTCGGGGTGTGCTGGTTGGGGTGCTGCCCCATGTGTGCTACCGAGTTGCTGGTAGACTGATTTCTGCTATTCATATAATTATCTTATAATGTCAGGCTGCCATTCAGGGTGTGCTGGTTGGGATGCTGCCCCATGTGTGCTGTCCCATGTGTGCTACCGAGTTACTGGTAGACTGTGATTTCTGCTATTCATATAATTATCTTATAATGTCAGGCTGCCATTCGGGGTGTGCTGGTTGGGATGCTGCCCCATGTGTGCTACCGAGTTACTGGCAGACTGTGATTTCTACTATTCATATGATCATCTTATAATGTCAGGCTGGCATTCAGGGTGTGCTGTTTGGGATGCTGCCCCATGTGTGTGAGTGGAACTGAAATAGCAGGCTGTTGGTTTGGGGTTGTGTCCCCTATTTTTGGATCGAGGCTAAAGAACACACCATGGTGAGGGTACAGTGTTACAGTCCCACAGATGTTCAGAGGAGAGAGAATCTTCAAGAACACGGAGAACGGGAGTTGTCATTTCCAGGGAAGGAAAGAGAAGGCAAGGAAAATGATGATGCAGAGATAAAGGGAACCAAAGTTTGCTCTTTCATCTTTGTTAAAGTTTTGGGTTTCACAATAGATCAGGAAGCCCCAACCACATTACTGAGAAATTGTCCCAGAAAGAAAGTCTTCAGAAGGGTCCTGAAAGGTATGCATTAAAATCCCATAGACAAGTCCCCAGAGAGATAAGAGAGCCAGAATCACCTCTGAAGAGAGCATAAAGGAGAGAGAAGGAATCCAGACCTGGAATGCTTCCTCTCTCCTTAGCCTCTCCAAGTGGGACAAGGAGCAATTAAAAGATTGGAACTGAGTGGTAATTACAGCTTCCTTACCATCCAAATTCCTCATCGAAGTTGGGGTGGCCATATGAGTTTCTTAATTTCTTGATTCTCCATGGTTCTGAAATAGGGAACTATGCCAGAAAAATCACTATTGCTTATAAGCAAATATCAAGAAAACATATGGAAGAAAGAAGGGGCACTAATTTAAGTCCATATCCCCTTTTTATAGAATTCTGCACTAACCACTCGAAAACTGACTAACCAGTCTCATATTTCTCTTGTTAAAGTGAAGCCTTAGATGATCAAGCTTTATTATAATCACTACTTTCTCTAGTAAGTATCAGGGTGTGAACTCTACATTTCAGCTTCTAACACAGTTCCTTGAATATGAGAAGAGTTGGGTGAAATTTTATCAATGCTAATTTCACACTAGGGACCCAGGCTCGGATAATGTTTTTTCCCTACTGACACCTGTAATACAGTGTAATTTAGGTCAACGATCAGTTTTTCAGTAGAAGTAGGAATAGAATTTTTTTTATTCTTCATCTTATTATAATTGTTTTTCCTTGTTTTGGGTGTTCATGGGTCCTAATGGTTTTCTTGGGGGCATAAGGAAATGGGAAAAGCACATCTTAGACTTGTCCATTGAAAATATAATTTTGAAATGCTGAAAAAGGGTGTCTGTGATGGTTTTTGTCCTCTTCTGAGTTACTCGTATAGCAGCCACCTTGTTTTGGGGAACTGTGAGCTTCTGCTCAGTTAACACTTTGTTTCATATCTTGCCCAAGTGTAATCTGTGGGGATTATTAGGCACTCTGGTTTGCCTTCCAGTCCTTGATTTGGATAACTGAATTTTCTGGGGGACAGAACCACAGAGGAAAGTGTATATCTTACTCAAGGGAAAAGAAAGCAGGCCTTCGGGCTCACAAGGGTGACTCCCTGTAGAAAACAGCAGCCTTGGTTCGGGGCCCATAGCTCAGTGGTTAGGGCACCAGCCACAAGCACCTGGATGGGTGGGTTCGAACCTGGCCAGGGGCTGCTAAAAACAACAATGACAACAATAACAACAAAAATAGCCGGCTATTGTGGTGGGCGTGTGTAGTCCCAGCTACTGGGAGGTGGAGGCAAGAGAATTGCTTAAGTCCAAGAGTTTAAGGTTGTTGTGAGCTGTGATGCCACGATACTCTACCAAGGGTGACAGAATGAGACTCTGTCTCAAAAAAAAGAAAAGAAAAGAAAACAGCAGCCTTCACTAGGGTGAGAATGAGAGAAACTGGAGGGAAAAATCCAGCAGCCCTGGGGGAGAAATGGACATGCTTCCCCCACCCAGATGGAGAGAGTGATGAGGAAAGGGCGCAGGGTCACGGATGAAGGTAGACGGAATGGCACGGGACCCCGAGCTACCGGAGTCCCAGAAGCAAAGCTGTTGGAGAGGCTGATAATGATGCTGGTGCCTTAGCAGGAGAGAAAACCCCTGGCCCTCTCTGATCTGGACCAGTGCTCCAGGGTGACTGTTTCAGCGTGCACAGTGCTGGCTTAAGGTTTGCTCACGGGGGTTTCTGTTCATGCAGACTCCTCTCACAATGCTATGCGCTCCTGGCTGAGCAGGTAGCTGTACTTTGGTGGATGAAGCCCCTCCTGATGAGTCGTTCTGCTGGAGGAGAGGACAGCTTCAGCTCCTGTGGCCCGATGGCTTTCTGAGAACTGTGGCTTCATCAGATACTCCAAATACTCCGCTAAGTTCTTCAGAGTCTTTCACGTGACCTTTGTAGGCAGATGATTTCAACTAAACATGAAACTAAGCTAATTGGATTCTTTTAGCCTCCAGGTTTATCTGCCAATGATGGCGTTCATACAGCATGGCTGGTGAGAAACTGCTCTGAGTCCCTAACACGGGAGAGAGATAGAGCCTCTGCCGCGGGCCCTGCTCCAGCTCAGACCACCCAGACACTCAAACACTCACAGAACTAAAATATTTAGGGCAGATTTTGACATAATGAACCATGTTCAAGCATCACAATCTTCTGTGTTTATACTGACTGAAAACCTCCTTTTTACTCTCCTTCCCCCCCTTCCTCTATTTCCTAAAATGCATCATTAAAATGACAAAATTTGGCTTCGCTTGAAACCAGGGCTAGACTGTTAGAATCTTTGATTTTGAATCAATCCCGAATAAAGCATTTTAAGCTTCCACTTAATGTAAACATGATGTTTTGTGTCTGCTCATACTCAGACCTTTCCTTCTTTTCAAAAGTCTCTATGGACCCCTGCTCACTAGCCCTATCCATAAATATTTGCACTTCATTTCTGAGAACACCCCACCCTACTGTAATTGTGGATACAGGTTTACAGACCTTCGTTTCACACATGTGGATTTGTATTATTACAAAGTGAGTTCCTTAAGGACTGGCGTCTTTCCTTTCTGTCTACCCTAAAATAATCTTAATGGGGAAGGAGGGAGCAGGTGAGAAAAGCAGAGGCCAAGCCAGTGTGATGCTCCAAGTTGGTGACAGCTCTCATCATTCTTTCCCTGCTCCCTAGAAAGATAAAAATCAGCTCTCCTGAAATATCTTCATGCTTTCCAAGACTAGAAACTGTTCTGGAACAGAGAGAGTCAGGGTTTTAAGAAGGAGCCAAGGGTTGGTTACACTAGCCTTCTTGTTCCTCCCCATGCACCCAACGTGAACTTAAAAAAAAAAAAATCAAGACTCAGAATTGCTTTATATATTCTGTAGACTAACTTTGTCAGTAGAAAAAATCCTTGAACAGAAAGTGTCCAAACAAATCTGGGCTTCAATCCTGCCTCGGAAACTCATGCCATCTCCACTTTCCAGATAAGAATACAGCAGCGAAAGGGAAATGGCTCGACAGAGGCCCTTGTCTCGGTCTTCTTGCTCTGTCCCTCAAGTGGTGATGCTAGGATAGGCCCCCACTCTTATTAAAAGGAATCTAGAGAGGATATATGTGACTATTTAGGTAAAGTGTTCTTAGAACCTAGAAAAATGTTTTTAAAATATACAAGCAAAATATTCTCATCAGTGAAGAATATTACAGTTCCATAGACTGGTCAAAGATATCATCCTGAACAAGGTGAATTGTTTTGATCTTGCTATTTAGATAGAAATGACCAAAAAAACACCACTATCTAAGAGTATCTTAATTCATTTCTAGCTTCTCTGCCTGCCAACATCGTTCCCCAGTACCTCCACCAGCATTCTTAGCACACTAGCATTAATCAGAATGTATTTTAAGGCCACCATCATATTATCATACTTAGAGATTTAAAAAAATTACACTTGACTCCTATTATGGAACTGTAGAATTCAGTTAGTCCTTTTAATAATAACGGCCCATCCTGGAGCATGTTAGCTAGTTAGTTAATTAATGTATCTACTTTTTAAAATTCATTGTGTTGAAATTAGAAGGGAAGACTTTTTCACGTTGGTTGATAAGTTCATCAAATACTTGAGTTCATAAGAAAAAGGACTTTTTTACTGAAGATGTGTTTTGTCCACAATATGGCACTAGGCACATTGAAGGCACATTCATTTCTTCCCCTCCAATCATTGAGGAGATGCTGTTAACTCCCAAATTTAAAGGGTAGAAAAACAATCCTCACTGAATAACATTCTATTTTGAGGTCCTTGGAAGAACAATTCATACATACAAATAATGGGTTTTACTTATTGTCCTTATGATCTGATGAAGTCTTGAAACTATCCCTCAGGGCATGGTAAAAGCCTAGAAGTTTTTTCATTCCCACATTTTTGCCAAAGTAAAGTTTACTAAAAGCAAATGAGTACCCATATCCAAGCACTCTCCCTGGAGCTGGAGGTGTTATTCCACTTCCTTTCAGAAAGACCAGTTGAATATTTAGGGCTCTCCCAACTATAGCAATATTCTGGGTCTTTGATCATTTTTCTGAAGGGAACATTTCTGGAGGTTTGAGGTTTGAAATGTAGACATTTGATTTTTGAAAGAAGAATAAGCTGTCCAAATCTGGAGGACACATTATTTAACTAGCATCTTGACCATCAAGAATAGTAGGCTCTGAGTGAGGAATCAAGTGTTCAAATAAGTAGAAGAACCAGATTGTCTTTTATTCTCTGGAGCTGGAAAGGTGACCTTACCTCCCTAAACCAATTGGAGATGGAGGACAGCCATGTAAAAAACAAATGACAAGCAAGGTATCACATGGTCAGTGATGGTTTGAATAGGACTGAAAAACCTACAGCATTTATTTCTAGGCAATGCTAGTAGCAGCTGGCATACTGTCAGGGTACACAGAAGAAGCTCAGTACCAATGCTATCATCAGATTTGTTGAGCAAAAATCAGCCTTTGAAACCCAAAATGTCAGTTGGAGGAAAGAGGATAATCTAGGACACCCATGGGTACTGTGGTGTGTGCACAGACAATCGTCTTGAGGTGTTCTGTTTTTGAAGCTTAAAAGAGAATGGACTTTGGACAATTTAAAATGGTGCTGCTAAAAAAAAAAAATGTTGCTGCTTTATCTGAGACACTTCCCATCAATGAACTATGGCGGGGCAAAATCACTATATTCAAAATAGGACAATAAAGCATAGGGTACTGTAACAGGGAAGGAAGATGCTGTGAGTTTACAACTTCTCCTTTGAGAATGATGTCTCTCAGGTCACCCTGCCTCTGTCCCCCAGGACCACCACCCCCTCCTCCACTCAGTTCTTTGTCCCTTGGAGGGACAGAGCATTAGAGACAGAGCACTTAGACTAACAGTCTAATCCAAAAAAATGCATGTTAGTTTTCAAAACTCTAAGCAAAAGCCTGCACACATAGTAAGTATCTAACATTGATATAATCTGGGGAGGAAAAAACACCAGGAAGGTTATTTATCATGGCTTAAACCCAAAACACAGCAAAATTGCCTGTCCAAAAGGAACATGAGTACAAATATCTTTAAGAACGTAAAGTTAGCAGGGAGTGGAGGCTCACACCTATAATTCCAGCACTCTGGTAGGCTAAGGCAGGTGGATGGCTTGAGCTCAGGAGTTTAAGACCAGCCTGAGCAAGAGTGAGACCCTGTCTCTACTAAAAACAGAAAAAACTACCCAGTGTCATGGCAGGCACCTGTAGTCCCAGCTACCTAGAAGGCTGAGGCAGGAGGATTGCCTAAACTCAGGAGGCTAGGGTTGCTGTCAGCTTTGATGCCATAGCACTCTACTCATAGCAACAGAGTAAGACTCTGTCTCAGAAAAAAAAAAAAAAAACTTAAAGTTTGCTAAGTTTGGTCTCAGATCAAAAACAATTTGCATTCTGATGAGGTTATAAAACTTCTATTACTTAAAATAACCACCTCCCAACATTCCTGATGTGGCTCTTTCTCATGCACCAAAGAATACCCCTGTGGTAAGAAAACATGATTTGCGAGAAAGATCCCACCTTTATACTCCAGTAGAAATGAACTGAGTGGGCTGAGAACAAGCCCACAGTAGTACATCTGTGACCTTTGCATAAGCTGACTTTTCACTGGATGATTCTGAATAGACGCCAAAAGTATTTGATCCAGGTGAGTGTGCTGTAATTGGATGCCAAGCATGAAGTTCACGTGGGATGGATTGATTCCGGGTCAGTGCCAACTTCACCAAGTATGCTGTGCTGCGGATCTTGCAACGTGAGTGGGTTCATGCCACGAAGTTTGACAGCTGTGGTGCCAGAAGGTAAACAAAATTATAAGATCATTCATGAAAGCTGATCTTGCTGTAAAAACAGGAGAACATGTGACTGACTGGCCAAGATCTTTCAAGATCAGGCAGGTACCAACAATAGCTTCATCTTGGATGTTTTAAGATGCCACCCTAAAGGAGCAGCAGCCAGCCACCATTGCAGTGGCAGCTTGTGCCAGCCCACTCTGTGGCCCTATGCTGGTTTTCAGGTGCCTTAGGCCCAGCTCATCAGAAGGCTGACGATTGGCCTGTTCAGCAAAGCTCCACACTCCGAGAGAAGGACACCAGTCAGGAAAGCGAGGATGTACGATCCATCCACTCCATAAGAGAGCAGAGTGCGGGCCCTGAGCTAGCTTGAGAGATATGTTACCTAATATAAAGAAATCTGGTAAAGTTCTGAGTGAGTGTAAGACTCACTCAAGACTGGCATGGGTTACTAATTCTGGAACGATCTGAAATAGATTTAAATTGGAGAAAATTTCATAATAAAAAGATTTAACACTTTGAAGCTTGAAGAAAAAGACACCTTTACTTTCTTCTGATTAATCTATGCAGCTCTTGCTTTTTCAGGTCTATGAAGCGATTAATTACACATTTTTGCATGATTAACTTGATCCTCTTTCTTTCTTTTTCTTTTTTTTTTTTTGCTATCAAACTGTAAAGATTAATTATATGTGTGTGTTGGAATCATAATTTTTTTCTGATTAATTTGAAAAGGCTGGCATTTGAAATCCATTGTTTTCACTCTAGATTTAATTATATAGAAATAGGAGGGCTCCAAATTTCTAAATATTGAATTTCCTTTTTCTTTTGAGACAGAGTCTCACTCTATTGCCCTCAGCAGAGTGCTATGGCATCAGAGCTCACAGCAACTTCCAACTCCTGGGCTCAAGTGATCCTCTTATCTCAGCCTCCTTTTCAGCTGGGACTATAATGCCCACCACAATGCCCAGCTAGTTGGTTTTCTTTTCTTTTCTTTTTTTTTTTAAGAGATGGAATCTTGCTCTTGCTCAGGCTGGTCTTGAACTCCTGACCTCAAGTAGTTCACCATCTCAGCCTTCCTCCAATATCCAGAGAATATTTGGATTCTTAGGTTGTCTTGGTTGGTCAGCCTACTGCATCCTTACTGGCGCTAATAAAGCCACAGTTCCATAGTCAGAATCACCTCTTCATGAAATCCCAGCTGAAGGGTCCTTGCTCTGACTTTCTGTGTGCAGGAGGAAAACATGGCCCCAGAAGGGCTAGACTGGACCCACTTATGAAGCTTCCTTGGAAAGACGGCCCTTAGCTTCCTCACTGTACCCGCTCCTGGGGTGCCCCTTGATCCTTCCCAGCACTGTGTGCCAGTTGCAGACTCTTTCCTTGCTCACTTTGTGAAGAGGCAGCCCACAAAAGTCCAGAGAACACAGGACAAGGAGCCCAGCACTCGCTGATTGTATGACCATAAACACACCAGTTCTTGACTTGCAGTCTTAGTTCAGTTGTCTGCGATATTAGGAGGTTTGACTACATAAGGACCTTTCAAGTGTAAATTGTACCCAACTCAAGCATTGCAAGTTTGTCTACATTGCTGCATTGTAGGCTGCTTCCTTTTCCTGCCCCTTTCACTGATGTAGAACTGAGTTAAACTTAAGACAAAGTGCAGAGGAAGCAAAACAGGAGGTGGAGGGTATTAATGGATTTGTAGGTGTGCTGAGAGTGACTAGACATTTAGACATGGAATCAACACAAATCCCCACCATTGCCATAGCTCGGAGCCTGGGAGGGCTGCTCCCCTTTTAGGGCCATGCCTCATGCTGTCATTGTGTGACTTATTTTCCCCTTCTCATTTGCCCTGATGCTCATTCTTATTTGATTCCACTGGGATAAAAATGTTGAGAAAAGGTCAAGTTCATAGCCAGATTTCATCCCGCTGTCAATCCCTTCCTAAGGAAGCCTGCAAAAGCTTATAAGACAAGGCAAGACTTATAATTGAGACAACACAGGTACCCATGGGTTAGTTTTTTCTTCACGTTTCAAATAAAATTATAAATCACTATGGGTTTTTGTTGTTGTTGAATTTTAAAATTCCATAGCAACCTTGGGGAGACACCTGCTATTCCCCAGGTGGATTTCTTCTAGACACAATCTGGGTTCAAATTTGGCCATTCCTATGATTTATGTGAATTTGGACAAGTTATTCATCCTCCTAAGCCTTAGGTATCAACTCTTCACAGTGAGGGATAACATTGCCTTCCTTAAGTGTTATAAATATTAAGTGAGATAAGTTATATATTTGCTTGGTACTTGGAAAACATTCATTCAATGGTGGAAGACTACCGTGTACTGATGGAGACAGACACAAAAAGCTACGATCTCATGGAAGGACTGGCCTCTTGGCAATTGGTGCCAAGTGAACAATGGTCCTTCTTATTTTTCTGTATCTTTCTTGTCAGGGTTCAGCACCATTGTTGTTGCCTGCCTGAGGACATTTGTGACAGGTTGGCCACAGTGGAGTGTGGTAGTCCTTTCATTGTCTTCCTGTGTGACCTACCAACAGAGAGAAGAGATGGAGAAAGACCTTTTCTGGCCTAACTGTGGAATCCATTTTAATGGACTTAGTTTAAGTGGCTATTTCAGGACACTTGTTTTCTTCCAGGAACTTACAAACTCAGTTGACAGGCGAGATAAGAGAATGTGGCACCTCTCTCCCTCTTGCCAATGAATGTCCCAGCCCTCTGCTTATACCAGCTGGTTCTTTCTGCCACTGCCAACCTCACTCTGCAAGTTACGTGTAGGCCTGATGTGACCTTCTGAGTTTTAGGCTAATTCTTTTATGTGTATCGTATCATTTAATCTGTCATATTATTGTGAGCTCCAGACTACAGTCGAAGAAGCTAAAGCGTGGAGAAGAAATAATACCTCCACAGTTACATAGTTTAGAAGCTGGAAAGCCAGGATTTAGCTCCAGGCCTAATTCAGTAAATTCTCACCCCCGGACTTGGGAAGCTTCAAAAACTCATGCATATGTGCACAAATACCTACCTATTTACACCTGCCTAGATCACAGTCACAGAGATTCTGACTTCATTGGAAGTCTGGAGTAGACGGCCGCCAGCATTTCAAAGACAGCTGCTTCCATGATTCTAAAACGTAGCTGGAGTGAGAACCATTGGGTACCCTCCAAAGTCACCCTATACCACACTGCTACTCAAATAGATATTTTCCCCATAAAAGTAGCAGGAAATGCTCCACAAACCACATGTTAGAAACAGGAAATTTCTAGACAGGTTTGAACGCTCAGGAATTTTTAATCACTTCCCTTATTCCTTTCAGCGTACAAGCATTTTCATGCTCAGAAGGAAAAGTATTACAAATTCCAGGGGAAGAAAGGGCTCTATGAAGATCTTCCTGAATCATCACTGTTTTGAATGGCATTCACCAGTCAGAAGTGGTCCCTGATTACCCATCATTTCTGGAGGAAATCGTAGCTGACAGGTAGCCACCTCTCTTTCCATCCCGGCTTGGTGATTTTCTCTTAAGTCACCTGAACTTTGGTTGAATTTTTGCAGCTAATTTGTGTACCACGGGGACATGGTTTTGAGAGACCAGAACTGTAGCCTACGTCCTGATAGTCATTTGAATTTGGGTGACATGTGCTTGGAAACCAATCAAGTCATTGCTACAGTCTCATACAGTGAATGCCACGCTGCCTCAGCAGATACTGTAAAATTCAGTTCCGGCAAAAATTCTTAGTTATGGTGGTCAGGCGCTGGCTCTCAGGACTGGCCTGTAACGTGCACCAGGGCAGTCTATGTTGGTGATTTATATCCTTTGACATTTCGAAATACACTTCCCACCCTACCCCCACATTTAAAAGGGAGGATTTTAAAAACCCAAGTGTTTCCAGCTGGAAGGCAATATTTTCAAATATTTGGAAGATTATGAAGTAAAACACACTCTTGGGAATGAGAGGTGATTTCCAACTGGCTTGGCAAGTTACTCTGGGCATCAACGTATCTATTAGGAAATACCTTGAAATGGAAAAACAATAGGAATGGTATGTTACTTCTATTTTTTAAATTGATATAAAGATACGCAAAACATTATTAACAAGTTTTCATCACTAGAGAATAGAAAGGGGAAATGTGGGAGATACTTATTTTCACTGTATATTTTCCTATAATATTAATAACTGCAACAATATTGACAGCTAATATTTATTGAAAACTTTCTTTATGCTTGATTGTATAGTATTGCTCTTACTATATTTATCATTTGCTGTTCATAATAACCTTATATGTGTACTACTGTGCTAGTTTGCATACATTCAGCTCTAAGTAACGGAAGCTTGGCTTAAAAAGCAAAGAAGCAGATTGCCTTCCATAAGTAATTTCATGGTGGAGTGGCTCCAGGGGTGATCAATTTAGGACCCAACATTCCTGTTCCTTTTCCTTACCATCATCAACATGGTAGGTGATCCTCAAGCAAGCTCCCCTCCTGGCCCCAAGATGGTTTCTGCATCACAGCCACATGTGGCAACATCTGGTTTCCTCCCTAGTGTGTCTCTTGTTAGAAACCTTTCCTAGAAGTGTCCTACTTCCCCCAGTTGCTTCTCATACCCAAGCCTAAAGCAACCATCACAAGAAGAAGGGGACAACCAGGCTTGGTTTCCAGGCCCATCCAGTTTCATGACCTCCCTGAAGCACGTGGAAGATGGAAGCCAAGTGAAAAAAATCAGTTATGGCTGTGGAAGCAGGTTTGAGCCAGAAGGAAGCCCTCACCAAGTCGGGGTTATCAATTGGGAGTATTTATGAGAAATTTGCCTTAGTCCAGGCTGCATTAAAATTTGCCCAGGCTGCATTAAGGGCCTTAGGCCAGATAATCTGCCCTTCCATCCTTGTCTGTAAGATCAGAGTTCTAGTACAAATAAGGAAGTTAAGGGATTTAAGTGCTGATCACTATACTACAGAGTGTCCCAAATGTCACCACACATAAGAAAAATCGGAAATTGGAGATAAATGTAGCTACAAATCATTTACAAATTATTCATCACAAAATTTTACAAAGAGGTGGCCAATACATAGAAAATATTTAGTGAATATTTGGTAAAATTTTGTGATGAATAATTTGTAAGTTAAGGTACATTTAGTTACAGTTTCCCGTGTTCCCTATGTATGGCAACCTTTGGGACACCCTATATTATCATCCAAACATGTACAGAGGAGGAAACTGAGGGTCAGGAAAGTCTAATCAATTACCCAAAGGGAGTACAGCTGAGACTTAAAGTCAGGTCTGCTTGTCCCAAAGCTTGTAACCACTATGACAGACTGTCCCTTTTGTATGCTTCTACACTGCCTTTCTCTGCCCCTGTCTCTCTCAGCAAGTATTGCTTTATTAATAATTAATATAGTGTGGAGTTTTGTCCATTTGAATTGCCTTCTGGACTTCGGTTAGTTCTAATCATGTCTCCTCTACTCTGAGAGCTTGGGAAAACCACTTAACCTTTTTGGACTTCATTTTCCTTACTGTTAGAATGGGCAGGCTCAAATAGATGAGATCTGAGATCTTTTGCTGCCCTAAAATTCCATTCGTGGATGATTTTCATGTGAAAAATCATTCAAAACAGAGATTTTTAAAAAGGCTCAGGCATGCAAAAGATAATTTCTTCCAGGAAGACAAATGTTACTCTTTCTATAAAATATGTCTGCTGATTTGCAACCAGTGCAGATGATGGCGTGCAATCTTTCACTATGAGGATTTGGCCCTAATATCCTAGGGTGGTTTGTCTATCACATCTCTCCATCATACTCCTATCTGTTCCAGAGACTGAGCTCATCCAGGCACGAATATGCCAAGAAGCCCATTTGCTAATGGCTGTGAGCTGACAGCTGCTTCACGAGACTCACCAGACACCTTTGCTTCCATGTTGTGTAAGGAAAGACAACCCAAGAGAGTTGAGGAGGGAACTTCTATCTAAGAAAGATGCACACTGCTCACCTCCCTGCAACCTCTAGCTGAGATCGACCTTCTCAGACCTAAGCTTCTAAGGACTCAGAGGAAGATGAGCGTAAGGGCAGGTCAGTTACCAGCATAACGTGCAGGATGCAGGCCAGTAGGAGAGACAAAGGGAAGAGGGGGGAGATATGCCTTTGTGGCTATTCTTTTTCTCATCTGTAGAGAGGTAAATGAGGAATGTTTAGGTAAGAGAAGAGAATTTCCCAGTTTTATTACGATTAATATGAGAATTTGAAATTGAAACGCTAGGCATCAGCAAGGAAGTATTAACATTTGCTAAAGAACTCTTTGTGGGGAAACATCTGCAATCTTTACTGTTGCACAAATAGAATACTATCCTCAAGTTCTGGAAAAAGTGAAACATATTAATTGATAGTAAAGATGTCTGTAGAATTGCTATTTATGCCAGAGTTAGACACACACTGCCTCTTTGCCAAAAAAAAAAAAAAAAAAGAAAAGAAAAGAAAAAAATCATAAAATTAAACAGTGAATGGTTGGAAACAAGCAAGACTTGGTATAAAGTTAATCAGATGTATTTGCCTCCCTCATGTTAGGACTCATAGGAGTCAGGCATATTACATACCTCAAGAGTTAAACAAGAAAATTAACCACAGTTGTTCTTTCTGGTAGCTATTACTGTGACCCAAGAGAAGGAGCCCTGTCCTTGGAGAGAACATTTTAAAAAACATATAAAAATGAGCAGACCACAATAAAATCATGGTTAAAAAGGCAGTTTAAGGAGATGGTTCTCTCACTGTCCCACTCTCTCTCTGACAAGGAAGGGGCTGGAAATTCTTTGTTCTAGGTGACTGGGAAAGTTCTGGTCACCATGGATGAGAATTGCAGGTAGGCTTCTAACCCACACCCTGAGCTAGGTGCAGCTCCCATGAAGTTGATTTCATAGCCGATGGAAACATTACCATCTGAATTGATTTGTAAATAGTCACCCCATGAGACTAAACTAACATATGCTTTTGCCTTCAATTATCCAGGTCATTTCTTTGACTTCCATTTTTCTTCCCAATATAAATGAAAGACAATTTTTTTTTTTTTTTAAGTACTGAAGAAATAGGGCATGCCACAGAGTGGCACTAAATCTTGTCTGAGATTTGTCCACATTCTCCCGGATGGGTCACTCTTTGGAGTCATGCCCTCTGACACAGGCAAAGTCCTCCACCAGTCAAACCAGGTGGTCCTTCAAAGGCTCTGGGCGGTCAGATGTGCCCCCTTCCCTCACCAGAAGGCCCTGTGGAGTGCAGAATCCCAAATGCTCACACCTCTTAATACAGCACCAAAGTCTACTCAGCTGCCCAGCCTCCTGTGCGCTGGTACAGCTGCGGGAGAGCAAACTTGGGCGCCACAGATCACGGAGGCTTTGTCTCAGCTTCTCTCAGAATCACCTTTCCTCAAGAGACTCAGATCATCTCTCAGGATAAATGCAGGAAGGAGAAGGGAAGCAAACATCAATGGCTGCTTTCAAGAAAGATGCTATTTTGAATCTCTGGTTTTGATGGATGGTTGCAGTGTGTGGAATCAATCATTTCTGGTTTATGAACAGCTTGACTTGATAAACAGAGCGCTGAATTTGGAGCTGGAGCAATTTGGATTCTGATTCCAGTTTTGTATATAGTTCATGAGTCACTTAGTTTGTTTGTTTATTTATTTATTTAGGCAGAATCTCACTCTATTGCCCCAGGCTAGCATGCCGTGGTATCACAGACTCCTGGATCAAGCAATCTTATTGCCTCAGCCTCCCAAGTAGCTTGAGCTGCCACACCAACCTAATTTTCTTTCTTTCTTTCTTTCTTTCTTTCTTTCTTTCTTTCTTTCTTTCTTTCTTTCTTTCTTTCCTTCCTTCCTTCCTTCCTTCCTTCCTTCCTTCCTTCCTTCCTTCCTTTTCTCTCTCCTTCCTTCCTTCCTTCTTTCCTTCCTTCCTTTTCTCTCTCTCCTTCCTTCCTTCCTTCCTTCCTTCCTTCCTTCCTTCCTTCCTTCCTTCCTTCCTTCCTTCCTTCCTTCCTTCCTTCCTTCCTTCCTTTCTAGTAGGGTCTTGCTCTTGCTCAGGCTGGTCTCCAACTCTTGCCTTCAAACAATCCA
>CAUYON010004431.1:0-19303 GCA_963573935.1 Arctocebus calabarensis | reverse complement strand
CACTTACGTTTGTAATAAGAGACAGGTCAAGATTGACTCTTTCTTCAGAAAGAATAATTAAACCAGGAGAAAACAGTAATTGTACTGATTTTATATGACACTGCTGATTTTACTGTGTTTTGATTATATATGATTTCATATGATATTCTCTAATAAATGTTGTACAAGAAAGTAAAGTATATGTATGTATCAGTATAGTAGGCCTAGTTCCTTATGTTGACCACCTCTATATATTGACTGGTTTATTACAGTCCCTTGGGTGGTCAACTTATAGAGGTTTTACTGTAATTGTATGGGGGTCACCTATATTAACTTCTTTCTTATGGAGGAATAGTATAATCCTCAAAAGGTTATTTAATTGTGTATGGTGTTCCTGAATTATTGTTTGCTGTCTTCTCAGTGATTATGTTTCTCTTTGTACGCTAGGGTACTCTTTTCACCTATAAAACACATGTTAAGAGTTATTTTCTGAGTCTTAAAAAAAAAGTTATTCACATGTTCCTAATTTACTGGCATGCCCATAGCAAAGCAGGAGACACAGATTAGTTTCTAATGGTAGGATAAATCTCTGGTGTAGTAGCTTTAGCAATCTTCATGTTTCGTATATTTCAGATTTTGTGCTTTTCATTATCTTGGCTACTAATAAATTTTTATAAAATTTAAAAAAAAAATTTGTGTTTACATGGATGGAGCTGGAACATATTCTTCTTAGCAAGGTATCTCAAGAATGGAAGAAAAAGTATCCAATGTACTCATCCCTACTATGAAGCCCAACTATAGCACAAGAATATGGGGAAATAGGCAAGGGAGGGGAGAGGAGGGGGGAGGTTGGGTGGAGGGAGGGTAATTGGTGGGGCATACCTATGGTGCATCTTAGAAGGGTACAGGCAAAACTTACTAAATGCGGAATACAAATGTCTTCATACGATAACTAAGAAAATGCCATGAAGGCTACGTTAAACAGTTTGATGAAAATATTTCAGATTGTATATGAAACCAGCACATTGTGCCCCTTGATTGCACTAATGTACACAGCTATGATTTAATAATAAAAAAGGAGGGGAAGAAATATGGACAAGAAAGAAACCAGTATGTACATTTCTGGCTTGTGAAAATATCCAGGAGTTTATTAGCTAGGATGCTTTGGGCTGCAAGTAACAGAAGACCTAACTGAAAATGACTTTAATAAGGTACTTATTACCTCATCTAACAAAAACATAAGAGCAGTAGTTGTCAAAGTGTGATCCAGTGACCTCTGGTAGTGGAGGGGGGGGCTAAAACTCTTTCAAGCCATCTGCACAGTCAAAATCATTCGTTCCATGTGCAAGATAGACAAAAAGACTTTAATATAATAAAGCAATAAAAAGACTTTAATATAACAAACATTTATTTTATAAAAAAGATTTTATAAATAAAGTTTTATAGAAAGAGAAAAAAAATCCAGTGCTAATTAGAGTGAAATAGAATGGGAACCTTTTTCAAATGTTGATGGGTAAATGGGCGCAACACTTTTGGAAAGAAGTTTGACAATATAAATTAAAATTCTTCAAGTATTCACACCTCATTTATTCTTTGAGGATTGTATTATGAAAGAATAATCAGAAATAGGAAATATATTGGCTCAGCGTCTGTGGCCCAATGGGCTAAGGCACCAGCCACGTACACCTGAGCTGGCAGGTTCGAATCCAGCCTGGGCCCGCCAAACAACAATGACGGCTACAACCAAAAAATGGCTGGGCATTGTGGCGGATGCCTGTAGTCCCAGCTACTTGGGAGTTGGAGGCAAGAGATTTGCTTGAGCCCAGGGATTGGAGGTTGCTGTGAGCTGTGATGCCACAACAGTCTATCCAGGGTGACAGCTTAAGGCTATGTCTCAAAAAAATTAAAAAAAAAAAAAAGAAATAGGAAATACAATAAAAATCTAAAATATATTCACAAAAACAGTAGAAAAAAGTCAAGATACTAAATGTATATACTATAATTCAGTTATTCAAAGAATTAAAAAAGAAATGGTAATAAAATATGCCAAGGTATCAATGAATGATTTTTTTCTCTTCTTCCACACTTGTGTTTACTTTATAAATAAAAATTTTTAATGATGAAAAAATTTAAAAGCTGAAAAGAAAGAAAATGATCATAGAATGTTCTGACATAATTTCCATTTGTTGCTAAAGGAAGATCTGGACAATTATTTCACAAAGTTTGTCCTCATATGAGACTAAATGCTAAAAATTGTGTGGGAGCTTGATGCACAAGATAAAATATTTCAAGTTTTGTTAGATTTAGAAAAGTTCTGGTCTTTGAATTTTACATTTTGGGATGAGTTATTTTGAAGCTTGTTATTATTATCATTTGACTTTTTAAAAAAAAACACTTGTACCTCATTGGTCAAACTTACCCTGTTAGGCGTTGTCTTCCTGGATGAAAAAACTTTCATGTCTTTGCAAAAGATGACATTAGACAGGTCCTTACAAATAATAGCCAGACACAGTTCACATTATATAAAGATATATTTATTCAAAAACCCAGCAAAGGCTATATATACTGCTAATTAACAGTTGTGTACCATACACATTGCAAATTTTTTTTTTTTGAGACAGAGCCTCAAGCTGTCGCCCCGGGTAGAGTGCCCTGGTAACACAGCTCACAGCAACCACCAACTCCTGGGCTTAAGTGAGTCTCCTGCCTCCGCCTCCCAAGTAGCTGGGACTACAGGCGCCTACCACAATGCCTGGCTGTTTTTTGGTTGTAGCCATCATTGTTGCATGGTGGGCCCAGGCTGGATTTGAACCCATCAACTCAGGTATATGTGGCTGGCACCTTAGCTGCTTGAGCCACAGGTGCCGAGCTGCAAACTTTTCTTTTAATAGGACTTCTAGGTCCAATTCGACACTGCTTAAGCATGGAGCAATCTCTCAGAGGTCTTTGGCTGATTCGTATTCTCCTTTTGAAATTTTATTTTGCTTACTATTTTTTTAAAGAAACAAAAACACAGCATGCCTTGACTTGTGCTTTTGATATCATAAAGACCAAAGTTCAAACTGATAATGAGTTTATATACTATCTTTCTTCTATATTTCCTTAACATACTTACTGTTCCATATATTTATACTTTTTGTACTTTACTTAGATATGCTGATATAAAGGATATTGTTCAGATCCTCAAGCATCTTGTAGGCTAGGTACAGGTGGCAGGATATGGGGGCATACATATATCCACATTTATAGTCTACAGTGAAGAGTATCAGTCTCTCTTTCTTTCAACATAAGTTTATTGAGTGTGCACCATTAGCCAGAGAGTTCTGGATATTGAGATACGGTGGTGTGCAAGTCATACTCTTTGCCCACTGAATAGGTGGGTAATTGGACTCTGAGGCTGTGTAGAGAGGTGGGCTTCCATTCACAGGAAATCCCACAAACATCTCAGTTCCTTTCCCAAGTAGCCCCATATTCCTACTCCCAAACTCCAGACAAATGAGCTTCTCACTCAGATCTGGGATAAAAAGTGGAACTCAATTTTTTTTTTAAAGCTCTCCCTGGTAATTCCGAAGCACAGTCAATAGGTTGGAAACTATTAGACCATATAACCTCAATGATAGCCAGAATAATCTTACAGAGAAATAGGAGAAATTGCTAGAAGGAAGCTGGCAAATGTTATTCACAATCTGTTTCTTCACAGCATCTTGATATTAGAACTTTAAAATATAAATTTAAAATCTAAAATCATGAACAGTATTGTCTCTAACTCAGTACAACTATATTGATGAGACTATTTTGTGCCTTTCTAGATGATTCTCAGCTTTTGTAATTTATTGAATTAATACTTGGCCTCAGTTACTTCTTTTGCTCTCATTTTAAGTTGTCGTCTTACGAAAACAATGCTCCAAATCAGTGGCTTGCCTGGTTAATACAAGCTGTGGCTCTTTTCTTTTGCAGTTCCATAAATATGCCATACTCTGGTGCCTCTGGGCCTTTGCACGTGCTATGACCTTTTCCCATTCCTTGGCTCATGCAGACTCAGGTAATGAGTGTGGGAACACAATCAATTTTTACATGTACAAGAACTCAAAAAATGTAACTCTCAGGCATTCTGACCCAGAAAGTTTTGGGGGGATGGATAAAATAAGAAAGAGGAAGAAAAGGCTGGGGAAACAGCGAGCTAAGGAATAGCAGCTCAGGGAAGGAAGTTCCAGAATGACAATTGTGCAGCAGGATGCAGAAATGCAGAGGAGACCTCTAAGGGAAACAACAAAAAAAGGCTCTTAAAAAGTCATATAAATATTACATTTGATGATGAGATGGAGTAATTAGTCACATAGAAAACATTGGGAATGAAAACAGAAAGCAGAAGGAAAATGTAATTCTTGCATATTATTTGATTCAGTAGTGAATAATACTGACATCATTATTACAGCATAATTGCTGATTATTCCTTTTACCATGAAGTATGATATTACTTTACTGGGCTGAGGGAAGAGGTGAGTTGAGTATAAGGGTGTTAAATCCTCTATCAATACAGAAGTCAAAAGGGAGAGTGTACATTGGTAAATCCAGAAATAATACACATATTGGAAAATAATAGGAAAGATGCACCAGGAGAAATGGCTGTAAGAATTCAAAGTAGGCTTGGCGCCTGTGGCTCAGCGGGCTAAGGCGCCAGCCACGTACACCTGAGTTGGCGGGTTTGAATCCAGCCCGGACCTGCCAAACAACAATGGTGGCTGCAACCAAAAAACGGCCGGGTGCTGTGGCGGGCCCCTGTAGTCCCAGTTACTTGGGAGACGGAGGCAAGAGACTCCTTGAGCCCAGGAATTGGAGGTTGCTGTGAGCTATGATGCCACAGCACTTTATCCAGGGTAACAGCTTGAGGCTCTGTCTCAAAAAAAAAAAAAAAGAATTCAAAGTAGTTGACTCAGGCAAGGATGGGTGGAGCACAGGGGATTAAAAAACAAATCAACATGTATAAATTGAGCACCTAGCACATGTTTAGCAAAGTGTATAGAGAAGTGATGAAACATGGTTCTGACACTCGAGGACTGTAAGTCACTTTGGAGAATATAAAGTATAATTCATATATGAAAAACCATTAAAGAAAAAAGCATGATTAAATCTGAGAAGTTTTAGTTGTATAAACCTTAATGTTTAGAAATATGTATACAACAAAGAGCCCTATTGTATTTATCAATTTTTTTAATATGTCAAAGGACAATAAAAATGAATTACTCAGTTTTGGCTCCTCCATAAAGGTTTATAAATCTGGATCATTGAAGGCTCCAGAAAACAGGGCTATATTGAAGAACCAGCTGATGTCTATGTTAATACTGGATGGCTGCCTTCATAGTCTTCAGTTTTGCCTGTGTTAAAAAAAAAGTTATTAAATGCTTACTTGGTACCAAGCACTTTTGTTCTTAGAAGATGGGTTCCTGTTCCCTTTTGCCTAATCACTGTCTGGAAAGATGCTGTCGAGATGGCTAAAAGAAGGACAGACAGATGGACAGACACACACACATACACACATTAAAAACAAGAAGGACAGATACACACACAGAAAAAAAAAAAAAAAAAGAGGGGCAGACAAATAAGGAAACCAAAACAAAGGGGTTAGAGGAATGGAGGGGGAAAAAAAGAGAATGAAAATATTATGCTTGTCAGGTTTTGGGGGGTCAGTTTCACAAATGTGTTTTTTGCCAGTGTTGCATATTTTGCTTGGATGTCCTGTTACTTCCTCTGTGCCCTCTGTGACAGAAATATTTGTTAGGAAGGTTAAAATCACTGAAGAAGTTGTTTATGTGGCATGTTCCTTGCCAAGAGATTTATCCTCTGTTCCTGTGAAAAGAGTTAAATTATGGGGACAATTCAGCCTACAGAAGGACGGAGCAGCCTCAGGCTAGAAGGCATCCAATGTGGTTGAATTAAAAAAATAAGAAAGAAATCTCTGGAGTAAAGATGTAGCTCAGAAATCCACTCTGGTGTACACACGAGGTTTTCCCCAATGCTAACAGAACAGACAGTCTCAAAGCCTAAGAACCAGCTACTTGTTAAGACTACTGGATTGGAAAGGAAATCCATGCATACGAGTCAACCACGTTTTGGAAACAGAAGACGAGTATACGGAAGAAAGCAACTACCTCTGGCGATCACGCTGCCTGGAGGAGATTACTGTTAACTTCTTAGTGACAGTGTATGTAAATATACACCTTATCTGTGAGAAAAGAAGCATCGTATTATTGGTTTACTTTTGTGCTTTTCTTCCACTCATTATTCTGATATTCTGATCCACTTGTTTGTTTGTTTGTCTCCTGGAAAGGAACAGGCAAAACCTTAAAGAAACAATAATTTTTGATTTCACCTAGACCTGAAAACCTGTGGGATTCAGACTCCACAAGAGTTAAAAGTCAAGTTAAAGACGCAGTATTCTGTAGCTTTTCATTCAACTAAAGTAGCTTATATGTGTGTGTGTGTGTGTGTGTGTATAAGGTTAGGTGTTACCTATTTATGTATAGGTGTTAACTATGTATATATTATATATGTGTGTATATATACAAATAAAATTAGGTGGTACCTATATATATGCTTATATATATATATAAAACATATATATATATATATATAAAGCTAGGTGTTACCTATATATATGTTATATATATATATAGTTTGGTTTTACCTATTTATGTGTGACTTTATCCAGAAAGGATTTATAGATGTTAAGTATTAGATATTACTATGCAGAACTAAGCATCTTTATGAACAATTTTTTAAAATTATAGTAAATACACATCAAATTTACTGTCTCCTTTTAAAGTGTATAGCTCTGTAGCATTAAGTACATTCACTTTTGTGGAACCATTGCCACCGTCCATCTCCAGAACTTTGTCATCTTCCCCGACTGACACTCTGCACCTGTTAAACACTAACGCCTGTCCCCTCCCCAGCCCCTGCTGACCCCGGTTCCACTTCTGTCTCAAGGAACCTGGCTGCTCGGGCAGCACGTGCACGCGGGACCGCGCACTGTTTGTCTTTCGTGACTGGTTTGTCTCATTTAGCATCGTGCCCTTCAGGTTCACTACGTTTTCGTATGAGTCGGAGTGTCCTTCCTTTTCAAGACTGGACACTATTTTAAATTATGTCTGTAATTCATTTTATCCGTTCACTTGGTAAATGAAACATTTTAAATGTGTCAGACACTCATGTGTTCAGGCGTTCCCTCTCCCCCACTCTGTGGCGAAGTCGGTGGGGGGAGGGGATAAGCCAGGGGTAGAGCTGCTGGACAGCAGTGCCCAGACGGGGACTCACTTTCGGTCCCTCTTATGTCTGGGTAGATCCCCTGACTAGCTCTTACCCAGAGAACACGAGAGCAAGTATGCACGATGTTCAACAGCTCTGGTAGGCCGACCCCAGGGCAGCGTTGGAACTGTGAGATGGCAGAGCCGGGGTTGGAAGGAGCCTGGGTCTCTGGGGAGGGCCCTTGGAGAGGCCCTTTCTACTAGGAATTACACTGGGTTTTGCATGAGTGAGAATTTAAATGGTAAGCCACTGAGATTTGGGAGCTGTTAGCCAACCCTGTCTCATATCACTTCCAAGATCCATTTATTCCAAGTTTCTTCTTCGACATTTTCAACGCATCTTTCCCAGTGTTCATTCCGACTTTGCTTTTCTCTGCCTCATCTCCTGCTGTTTAGCCACCAAGTCATGCAGACTGTACCTCTTTAATAGGGCCTGTATCCATTCCCTCCTACCTGAATTTTCTGCCATGATTTACATAGTTCGAGCAGAGCGGACTAAGGGCAGGCTCTCATGCCAGCTGAAAACCCGAGATGCTCATTGTGCAGGGTGCTTACAGGCCTTTGGAAACTTTGTGTGGTCCAATAGTCCTTTCCAGAGGATACCAATAGGTTGAAAGAAGTACAGCAAAAAGACTTAGGCCAAGAGCTGAAACCTTGTTGGGGCCTGCTCTAACAGTGGAGGGCCATTAACCACTTTAGGAAGCTGTAGGTTTAGGGTAGTGCAGGGTTCTGATTTTGCTGAGTGGGGAGTAGCACCCAGCCCCTTCTCTAAACACATGTTGAACAAATATATAGAAAATATCAGTTTGTAGGGAAGGCAAATAGTCAGCCTATGCAAGTTCCCTACATATCGTAGTCTGGCCCTTAGCCCACCAACTTTTCTTGCTATTTGATTTCACTCCAAATGGTCATTCTACCATTTATCCTCATCACTTCTGTCTGAGTGATCTTTCTAGATTACACTCTGATCATGTTATCTCTGCCTTTAAAACCCGTTGCCTAAGGTAGATATTCTTCAAATGAATTTATCTCCCTAGCCACTAGGAAGTGAGTGGGAGAGAAAAAACCATTAAGCAGAGCAGGCTATGGTGCCACCATCCTTAATCACAAGCTTAAGAGGCAGAAAAAATTAAGTTTTTCCAGCCTTAAGTTAGGGCCCTCTGACAGGATGAGAATAATTCCTATGATATCGTTTTAAAGGAAGGTCTATATTCCTGTTACACTGTGAGTACTTGGAAGCTGCCTGGTGCTTCAGGCCTAATGCCCATGGAGACTGTTGGCATCCTTGGACCCCGACTGCAATGTGTAAAGGATGGGGAACAGGCCCATCCTGTGTGCTAAACTCAATAGTTTGAATGTCTCCTTTGGACCAAGGCATGCCCATTTATCTTTTCCTCTTCCTGAATCCCCTTCACATGGGTGCAATAAATCACCCTTTTGTTAGGAAAAAGAAATCAAATGTCTTATGATGAGCTTACTTTGCAATTGGGATGAAGTTAGAGGAAGAATAAAGCAAATTATTCTGTCTAGGAAGTTTCTTTGCCATTCAAAACATGGCCCAGAGATCAGGCTAACTTGAAATTTATTGGTGTAAAGTTTGTAGCCAAAATAGTTCTTTTGAAATGACTGTTGGCCAGCACACTCATGGTGCCTTACCACCTGCTGCCACTGCTGTCCTTCATCCAAGTGTCAGACTACTGGGCTTGACTTAATCAGCCCTTGTGATTGGAGGTGAATGCAATTAATAACGTAATTTTGAGAAGCCTGAGTTTAGTCTTGCTAAATTCTCACTGGGAAACAATGGCTTTATTGTGGATTTATAACCAAAAGAAGATAGCTATGAATAAGTCTCCAGGTGACCTTCACTGGCTTTGGGTTCCAGAGCAAGCTCTGGCCTTCCAGCCATTCTCAAACACCTGTCAGCCCACACATGGATTTGGTCCTGTGGCCTATGGCTGAAAAGAAACCTTGACTCCCCTGCTTAAGGAGTGTCTCTGTGTGTGTGTGTGTGTGAGAGAGAGAGAGTTTGCTTTTTTCTTTGTGGAAGTGATTAGATACTGAGCTAGCATGGTCAAATGGTTCTCTGTTTCTCAGAGATATCCCTTGAACATGAATTCTTCCATTGCTAAAATGTCCTGCACCTTCTTCCCTACCAAAGGCAAATTCATGTTGTCATTACTCACTGAAAAGGGAGCTGGGTACTTGGGATCTGACTCTCCTCACTGCCCCCCCAACCCAGGAAAGACAGCGCTAATGGATGGCAGCATCTTCCCCATCCCCCAGCTTTGGAATCCTCATGGGGAGCTCTCTGTAGCAACTGTATTAGTAGACAGCAGTTGACAACCACGTTTTAACTTTTAAGCTTTGTGCTGTGCATGGACCCTTGCATATCAAATGCTATTATACAAAAGTGAACAATACACAATCTCTGCACTCAGAGCTACTACAGGTGAGCAAGTAGAAAAGAAAAGAAAGCATGTTAATACTCCCTTTCCCCATTCCACCTTGACTATGCTTTCTGTTCTTGAGAAATCCATAAAGTAGGAACTTCCACTGACATTTTTATTCTCAAGTCTTACCTTCTGCTGAATAGTCTATGACTGAAATGTGTAATTTACAGGTACAGTGAACATTCTTCACACTAATAGCCCTGACTCGGGCATCATAAGAGATGGCCAGGTAACAGAAACATTTGAGCACCCTCAATCTTTCTAAATAACGAGAAAAGAAAAAAAAAAGAATGTGTTATTTAATCATAAAATCTTGTAATTTGTGTTTGTTTTCCTCCTAATTCTGGTTCAATTATTTCTGGTCTAAAAGTGGCACAGCTGCATGTTTCACTGGGAAAAATGTTAATTTCCTCTTGTGTCCAAACAGCCTACCTTCCCCAATTGGTGTTTTTTTTTTTTTTTTTTTTTTACCATTGACAAGGTAACCACAAAATTTCCTTCCTTAAAATTGTCAGCCAGTAAATGGTGCTGTTTGGAGCTCACAGCTGGTGAGTAAAAGGGGAATTGCCCACTCTGTTGCTCTGCAGCCCTGGAAGCAAGAGGGCTTGGCCCTGAGGCTTCATAGGCCTGGGAGGAACCCCCAGCTTCTTCCACCTAAACCTTCTCTTCTGTCTCCCCATAGCTGCCTTGATGAGGTGGCGGCATCTCCATCAACAGAAGTGATGAAGCTTCAGGTGCAAGGGCCCCTTTTGTTTTCACCCCGAGGTGTCAATGAGGAAGCAGAAGAAAGCTGACCAGCAAAGGGAAGGGGAAATGGGACTTTCCCAGCAAGAAGATTCTGAAATATGGCATGGGGGGCTACAGTGGCCTCTTCACAATGTTAAGTGTGTCTTGACATTCAGTAAGACTGAAAGTCCTTAGCTTCGTCTTGGGTATCTCTAAAGCTACCGCACCACTGAGAGTCTTCTGTATGGTGTTGTCTGCGCTGATTGATTGCTCTTCCTGCAGAGAGAGGCAGCGGCCTCCTGGAGGCTCTCTTTAAACCCAAGAAGAACGGAGCCCAGGGGCTTCAGCTGGTTTCACCCCTGCTAAGAAAGGCTGTTCTTTTGTTTCAGCATCTGGTTTCTTAGAAAACTCCATGTGAAGGAGAAAAAAATACACATCTGTATATATTTCTTCTGAAATAGAGCGTAGTGCTGAGAGGCCGACAGGACAAGGCTGACCATTGGCCGAGACTCAGGGAAGCAGACGTCTGCTTGAGTTTATGACCCTGCCGTTTCTCTCTTGCTCTGAGGTGCGATGAAAGCTGACTGCTTCTCTAATTACTTCCTTACACCCTTCACGGCTCCTTAAGGACTAAGGGGCCATTTCCTTTCCTGGTTTTAACTCTTTTCACTGTATCTATTCCCTATTTGGTTAGAATGTTTATTCCAGAAATTTTACTTGGTGAATAAAGTGTTGTATTTTAATAGCAGTTTCAGGCAGACACGAGTGCGACAGTAGCTCAGTAGTTTTTCAGCAATCCTGGTAAATTTTCTTGGCCTCTAACAGCTATAGCATCATAGTCTTTAAAGTGGAAATATCAATAACTAGTTTTCAGGAGGTGGAAAAATAATGGGAAATATATGTATTCAGCATACATACTGATAGTATCAGCAAACTGAAATGCCTTTTCTTTTTAAAGACTATTTTTGAGAGCAGTTTCAAGTTCATAGCAAAATTAAGAGGAAGGAGCAGAGATACCCCATAAACCACACACATGCATACATAGCCTTTTCCATTATCAACATTACCCCAGCAAAGTGGTGTGTTTGTGACAGTTGATGAACCTACATTGACATACCATTATCACCCCAAATCCACAGTTTACATTAAGGTTTATCCTTAATGTATGGTCTTTGGGTTTGAGACAAACATAATGACATGTACCTACCATTATAACATACAGAATATTTTTACTGTCTTAAAAATTCTCTTGGTTCTGCCTATCCATCTCTCCTACCCCCCAACCCTTGGCAACCCTTGATCATTTTGCCGACGGCACTGTTTGCCTTTTCCAGAATGTCCTATTTTAGGACATGACAATCAGTACATAGCTTTTCAGATCGACTTCTTTTACATACTAATATGAGTTCAACACTAATTAAGTTTCCTCCCTGTCTTTTCACAGCTTGAGAGCTCATTCATTTTTTTTTAATAATTTTTATTTATTTATTTATTGTTTTATTTATTTATTTTGTTGTTGCAGTTTGGCCGGGGCCAGGCTTGAACCTGCCACCTCTGGCATATGGGGCTGGTGCCCTACTCCCTGAGCCACAGGCGCCGCCCAAGCTCATTCATTTTTAATGTTGAATAATAGCCATTGACTGATGTACCATAGTTTATTTATCCGTTCACCTGCTAAAGTTGTTGTATCTTGGTGTCGTATGTTTTATAACACAACAGGTAAACAATGAGCAAATTGCTGGTATAGCGATATATATAATAACATATAGAATGCTAACATTTTACTAAAGTCTTTAACATACATTCTCTTTTTTGACGCTTCCTCACCTGGTGAATTTGACAGAGCAGTTATTTTAACATATCTATTTTAGAAATTTTAAACTGAGAATCAGAAGAACAAATTTAAAGGCACATAATTGGTCAGCCAGGCATTATGTATATCATGGTAGAGAGGAGGTTATTGACATTCAAAGATCAGATTTCTTATAAGCAGCAAGGTTAGTAAGTAGAGATACAACATGCAAACCACATCTTCTGATATCAAATCCCATACTCTTTCCATCACAGCAAGTGAATTTTAAATCTTAAGAAACTGTGAAATTTTGTAAATAAGTATTTAAAAGTTTTTATTTTTAATGCATTGAAATCATGTTCTGTAGCTTTGCAAAATTTTAAAAATTTGCTTCATATACTTTATGACAGAGTTAATATTTCTAACTACCAGTTGTGGCTTCTTGAACTATTGTTCATTTTCTCAGCATTATAGGACATCTTTTTTTTGCTTTTATGATGTTTTTATTTTGACTTGTATTTTGATATTAAAATATACACCATGTTTTGTTCATATTCACTTTTTAATTCTTTATTTTAAGTATTCATTTCTCATAATTGTGTAGTTTTGTAGACTACTCCTGCCCTTGATTTTGCAAACAGAAACGCTATCCCCCTTTTGATCACTAAGTTCGTTGATATTACTATTATTATAATTACTGTTGTATTAAAACTTATTTTTGCTAATTCATTCTATGTCTTTTCCTATTTCCTTCCTTTGTTTGGATAGATTAGATTATATTCCAGCCATTTAAAAGTTATATATGCTATTTTTGTTCTTTATGTAACTTACTTATTTTTTCTATCAGTATGTTAATTGATAGAATATTATTATTTCCCCTCTATGCAAGTAGATAAGCAACTTAACACATTTTCATTTTTTAAAAAAAATCTCTTTTCCATTTTCCATCTCCACTCTTTTGTTACTTTCTAGAATTTTAGTTATAGATTAATATAAGTATTTTTGAGAGACACGGAATTTTTTTTCTCATTTTTTTGTTTGTTTTGAATTTTTTTACAGAAGGCAAAATGCTTTATTAAGTTTCCTAGACCATGCATTTTTTCACATACACATACACAAATTCTTCGCACTTGTCCAGCAAGAGGCAGCTCTCATTTTTCTCTCCTTGGATATGTACCCAGATAGTCACTTGCTCCTTTTCTCAATGGTAGCTTTATGATGCTTCTATCAATAGTTCACTCCTTTTTTTATTGCTGAATAGTATCCCATTGTATGAATACACCACAATTTGTTTATTCATTTATCTGATGATGAACATTTGGATTGTTTCCAGACCTTTGTTATTAAAAATGAAGCCATTTCAAACATTTGTGTTCAAGTCTTTGTAGGACATATGCTTTTACCCTCCCCATAAAATATGCAGGAGTAGACTTGCTGTATCATAAAATGTGTATGTTTAACTTCTTAAAAAACAGCTGAACTGTTTTTGAAAGTGTGAACTATTTTGCATTCCCACTAGCAGAGTGTGCAAGTTCCTCTCCAACACTTGACATGGGTAGGTTATATTCTGAAATCACGTCCCTTATCAAATGTATGTGTATAATTTGAAATCTTTTCTTCCTGTCTATGGTATGTCTTTTCTTTGTCTCATTAGTTATTTTTCAAAGAGCATAAGTGTGATTTTTTTAATTAAATCATAGCTGTGTACATCAAAGCAATCATGGGGTACAATGTGCTGGTTTTATATACAATTTGAAATATTTTCATCAAATTGGTTGACCTAACCTTCATGGCATTTTCTTAGTTGTTGTGTTAAGACATTTATATTCTACATTTAGTAAGTTTCACCTGTACCCTTGTAAGATGCACCATAGGTGTGGTCCCACCAATTACTCTCCCTCCATCCATTCTCCCCCGCCCCTCCCTTTCCACTTTCCCCATATTCTTGGGCTATAATTGGGTTATAGCTTTCTTGTGAAAGCTATAAATTAGTTTCATAGTAGGGCTGAGTACATTGGATACTTTTTCTTCCGTTCTTGAGCTACTTTGCTAAAAAGAATGTGTTCCAGCTCCATCCATGTAAACATGAAAGACGTAAAGTCTCCATCTTTCTTTAAGGCTGTGTAATATTCCATGGCATAAGTTTAATTTTGATGCTGTCCAATTTATCACTTTTTTCTTTTATGAATTGTACTTTGGGGCATAGAATCTAAGAAGCCTACAGAATATATAAGTAAAGGTTTTTTTCTCGTTTATGTTATTTTGTTGTTTGTCAGCCCTTCCATTTCAAGCTCTTATATCTTTCTCTAAGTCTAGGTCATTATTGGTCTTTATTCTTTAAAATTTTCCCTTACTTTTTATTGTTGTTTCTTTCCCCTGAATTCCATAGGATTGATAACTCCTCTAATTCTATCCTTCATGTCTCTTAAATTTTCTTTTCCGTTTTCTACATTATTTCCCTCTAGTGCCTTCATAGAGACTTTTTCATTCTCATCTTCCAGTTCGCTAATTTGTTTTTCCACTATAACTATTCTTCTGTCACACAATGTATTGAGTTCTTCATTTTATTTCTTTGCTATAGTATTTCTGCTTGGTTATATATATATATTTAACTGCTTTTTCTTACTGCATATCCCTCATTGTTTTGAAGATGATTATAAATCTCAGGGCTTACCATGTTTTTTTCTTTTCCATACCTCTCTGATCACTGTTACTCACTGTTTGAATCCAATGTCCTGAGAACTGTTGTTTCACATATTTAGTCTGGGATTGATCATTTTAAATCAGCATTTTATTTATTTATTTATTTATTTATTTATTTATTTATTTATTTTGAGGCAGAGTCTCAAGTTGTCACCCTGGATAAAGCGCTGTGGCATCATAGCTCACAGCAACCTCCAATTCCTGGGCTCAAGCAAGTCTCCTGCCTCCGCCTCCCAAGTAGCTGGGACTGTAGGCGCCCGCCACAACGCCTGGCCATTTTTTTGTTTGCAGCCATCATTGTTTGGCGGACCCGGGCTGGATTCGAACCCGCCAGCTCAGTTGTACGTGGCTGGCACCTTAGCCCATTGAGCCACAGGCGCCGAGCCTAAATAACCATTTTAAATCATTTGTCTCTCTTGTTTATTAGGCCTGATTTTTCAGGTATAGCTTTTTCAGTTTGTTTTTTAAGGCTGGTGTAGAAATCAGATGCCCTATTAGTTTGCTTGTGAGCTCACATATTCCCCTAAGTGTATAAACTAACTTTTAGAAAGGAGTTAAATCCAGGTTTTAACTGTGACCTTTTTGGTAAGTTTAAGGAATAGAGGTAGGATAGGGAAGTCATTGCAGGAAGGAAGCCAATTCTTCCATCCCCTCTTTGCGATTCCCTCGCATTCATCTGGGGGATTGTTCTTTCTAAAATGTTTCCCTTTGTTTATAATATTCCAGATCCTTATTTGAGTCATAGAATCACTAGAAGGAAATTCATCTTTTTTGTTTATATTAAGAGATTGGCTAGCGGATTCAAACCTCCATAGTGGAAGGAGCTCGTTAGCTAGTCTCTGACAGGCAGTTGAATTCATGTCTGGTGCTGTAGACTGAGTGTGCAGGGAAGGTAGTCAGAAAGGAAAGGTGGGTGCGAAGTTATGGAGAGCCGGGACAACTTGGAACACATAAGCCCGATGGACTGGAACTCATGCCAGTAAAAAGCTGGAACCTGTTGTCATGGAGCTAAACACATCTGGCCCCTGAGACAGAAAGGTGACAGAGGTCCCAGGGCAAGTTGCCGATCTGTGAAATAAGCCAACAAAGCTACCAAGTATGTAAGTGTCAGGGGTTCCTGGTTATCCAGCCTTGCTGTTCTGAGTGTAAAAACACCCATCTGCATGCTGCTTCACTGCCACGCTCCAATATTGCACAAAAAAAGTCTTTAAGCCTAACTGGAAGCTCAAGGATGGGAATTCTTGGAAACATAGTTCATTCTAGCCAAGTTGACACATTACAAAACCACCGTGACCTCGGCATGTGGAAGGAGGCGGGGGAGGGGGAGGAGGAACTCTCGGGGCAGCTGTTCTGCTTTGCATCTGTGGTACCTGCTTCTCCCCCAGCCGAGTTCTGGCAGCAGCCTGTTGTTACCCTGTCCTTTCTGGCCAGCAGTGCATTGGCCTGGTGGTTTTTCTGCCCTGCAGTGGCAACACGGCAAACAGGAACAGCCCTTCTGATTCTAAGGGGGAGCAAAGAACACGTGTCTCCACCTGCTTCTCAGCCGTGTTTCGTAGCTTTCTTCAACCCGTCTCATGCTTCTTTCTCCCACTCTCACCCTCCCTCAGTCATCGCCATGAACTGCAGCACAGCTTGTTCCAAATGGACCTTTCAATTCTTACCTTAGTGTTCACCTCTGTCTTCTTCTCCATCACACGTGTGGTGGCATCAAGGTTGGTGGCAGAACCTATGTACATATTTACTATCATATAAGCTCTAATAATACTGTTAGTGTAGATTTTCTATTTTATTGTAAGACATTATGAAAGTAATATGAAGAAAATGATTTAAAAACAAATAATTGATTTGTTTTGGTTATGTTATTTAACTTTTCTGGGGATTTATTTGGTACAGATCTTTTCTGACATTCTATCTTAGCGGAAGGGGCCAGTTAAGATTATACTTTGAACCACAGGGTTTTTAAAAGAGTCTTGTACATTTTTGGCCCATACACCAGAGAGGAAAAGCATTTGAGGTAAGCTGATTAGCTCAATCGTTCCTAGAGGTGACAAGAGAAGGCTATATAGCTGCAGTTCTCAACCTGTGGGCCGCGACTATAACTGTATTAAAGGCTCACAGCCTGAGGAAGGTTGAGAACCACTGTTATATAGTAACTAACAGCTGCATTTATTTTGCAATATCATTTATCTACTCAATTCCTCCCTTTGGCTCCATAAATCTCAGTGGTATTTATTTCCTTGGAAACCCAAAGAGAAAATATCCTATGCCTTTAATTTCTAAGGCTGGCTTGTGACTGGTTAAAGCAACTGGCAGCACCCAGCCCAGCCAACACATTTCTCTAAGACAAATTTTTCCAGTGCCCTACAATATTGAGCCATGGGAAATCCAGGCAAATTATGTAGATTGAATTTTACTCTTACTTGGACATTGTAACAGAACTGAAACTCCCACAAATGACTGCAATTATCAATGACTTAATGCAGTATGCCAGACCGAATGGTGGTTTTAAAATTGTTTATTTTTTGAGCAACTGAGTACTCAAAAGAAAGAAAGATCTTTCGTGAAAGTAACAGAGCATATTGGCCAAATAATTACCACAGAAATGCTCCTAAATCAAGGAAGGAGAGAGAGAAAGAATGAACAGGAGATAGTAATGCTATTAGTTGTTAATGCTCTTATTGTAAACTATTTTGGGAAGATGAACCTCTTGTGGGCAGGCCAGATACTGTGTTCCTTCATTGCCTTACAAGATCAAGTGATCCAGCTTGAGCTAACAACAGGAAGAGTGTCTGCAACACTTTAAACTTCACAAAGAACTTACCAGGTAGAAGGGGCCAATTGCAGTGAATGATTTTCCTGACAAAATGACAGTGCCTTGACAATGGCTATGAAGGCTTGATGACCCTTAACATCTTGGGGAACAAAGAAATCAGTAGAACAAGGTGAAAATGTTAAAGGGGGGAATATAAGAAACACAAAGGAAAGATGACAAGGTGACAAGTTAAACATAATCCACAGAATAAGAAACGTCAGAAGCCTCCTCCGCAGTACACCTACAAACACCTGCCCTTTTGTTAATACATAAAAGAAGGCCTCTCACTGTAACTCCTTAACTTCCTTGGTGGAGGCAAATAAGATGACGAGGCACTGTGACGGGGCCTGGTGGGAGAGATTTTACTGGACAGTGCCTCCGGCAAGCCGTATTTTTTCATCAATCTTTTATTGGTTGTCTCCAAATCCTGGTTATTCGAGTCTTCTAATTCTACTTCATCTCTCCTTTTACTGTTTCCCTCACAAAGTCTCAAAGGAGTTAGTAGGCTAAAATAGATATATTCAGCAAGTAATCCAGGTGTGTGTGGGGGAATCAGCTGGACCTGAAAACTTTTAATTGGAGCCAAATTCAAAGAGATAAAGAGACTAGACATCCCCTTGTGATATTTGTTCCTTAACTGTATGACAGCCTGTCCAAACTTTCAGTCTCCAGTCATTGATCTCTGAGAACCTTTGGTGCCTTTGTCCTGGCTCTGATGGAATACCCTCCATTCTCTCAAGTAGATCATCCATTTGCTGTGGCCTTAAATTTCACTGTGAAGGAGCAAGCCTTTTATTTTAAGCATTTCCTTTTATCTAATAATAAAAAATAGTGTTATAGTGAATAAGATGGTGGCTTTATCTAATGATAAAAAATAGTGTTACAGCAAATAAGACAGAACATAAATGAGTTATTTACATCATTTTCTCTAATGGAAGAAATGTGACAGTTGAATAAGGATCAGGGAAGCATTGAAAGAGAGACAGAGTCTAGAGTGGGAGATGATAATTATCTTCTTACTAAATATCCTTTATATAATAATTGGTTTCCTTTTTCAGGACGCCAGAGACCGAGAACTGAGTTAGTGATTCAGTTCACGGCATGTTATCATCACTGGTCAAAGCAAGGCCCTCATTTATTTATTTATTTATTTATTTTTGCAGTTTTTGGCTAGGGCCAGGTTTGAACCCACCACCTCCGGTATATGGGGCCGGAGCCCTACTCCTTGAGCCACAGGCGCTGCCCGCAAGGCCCTCTTTTAAAATACTTTTTTTTCTGGCTCGGCGCCTGTGGCTCAGCCAGCTAAGGTGCCAGCCACATACACCTGAGCTGGTGGGTTCGAGTCCAGCCTGGGCCCGCCAAACAACAATGATGGCTGCAACCAAAAAATGGCCTGGTGTTGTGGCCGGCGCCTGTAGTCCCAGCTACTTGGGAGGCGGAGGCAGGAGACTCGCTTGAGCCCAGGAATTGGAAGTTGCTGTGAGCTGTGATGCCACAGCACTCTATCCAGGGTGATAGCTTGAGGCTCTGTCTCAAA